>JBAMBO010001946.1:0-248170 GCA_037044535.1 Lordiphosa magnipectinata
AAGAAAGTGATTTTTTAGTTTTGGAAAATCTGGAAAAATTTATGGAATATTCGATAGGATTTAACATAACATTCAGAGCTCCATAATGAAATTCCATAAATAAATTATTCACTCTGTGCAAAAAGAAATTGGATACTCCGCCTTCGAAGATATAACAATATATCTGAATACAAGATAACACAATAAAGATTTTATTAAGATAATTAAGAAATATATTCATAAACATTTTAAGCAACAGAATTTTAATACTAAAAACTAAATTTAAATATTTAAAATTATGGACTTAATATTCGTTACATTTAATTCCAATTAATTAATTTTCCAATCAAACCTCATTCATCTCAATCAACTCACTTCCATTATCATTCGCTAATTCATTCTCAATTCTATCATGTGGCATTGCATAGATTAGTTTGTTCCAAAAATTGGAATCATCTCGTTTCAGATAAATATTCATGGCCATATAACTTTTCAACTCGGAATCCAATAGATCGAAATTCTCCACTTCCGGATAGACTACAATGATTAAGCGTTTCCACCTATCTTTGGACGTCTCATGCATAGCCTTACGTAATTCCAATCGACCCCAACTGGAAGTTATAAAGTTCTTGGTCATTAGAATGATGATTCGCCTGGAATCCTCGATGGACTGACAAATACAATGGGGTATCGGCTCACCAATGAGCCAATCACGTTCATAGAAGCAAATCCGAAATTTATGTGGACCATTCTCCAGCCTTTCTATATACTCGGCGACTAGTTCCGAATCTTTATGGGTGTAAGCCAGGAAACCATCAAACTTCTTGTGCCCGTCCAGGTCGGGTTGGGCGGAAAAGTACAAATATATATTCTTTTCATAGAGCCACATTAAGATGGACTTTTTATAGCATTGAAAACAATTGAAAATGACAGAAAAAAGGACGAAAATTATTATAATCGCAATAAAAATGAACACATAATTTGAATGACAGACGTCCGCTTCCTCAATTGAGTAGAGCAATGTGTGATCTTTGCACTTGGTAGAATTTAAATCAGAAATGCTAGCAAACAACTTTTTTTTTAATTGAAGAAAATGTTTTTCATTGCAATTGCAAATCCAAGGATTTTCTGAAATCCAAAGCTTAATGTTCGGGTCTCTTTTGATAAGGAAATCGGTTATGCTTTCTTTAAGAGAACTCAAGCTATTATTTCGAATATCTAAAAGGGTAATATAATCGGGCAGGAGCTCAATTGATGTTAATTTATTGTTTGCTAAGTACAATTCGTGCAGATTTGTATAGCCTGGTAAAGGATCAAGGGGTAAACTCTCTAAATAGTTGTTCGCGAATAACAGAGAGACTCCAAAGTTTTTAGGAATGGGTAAACTGGGTATTTTAGTAAGTCCTTGGTTAGAACAGTTGACCATCAATTGCATTGAATTAGAATCTAAGCAGCAAACGCATTCTTTAGGACAATCTACCCCAACACGCTTGAGTGCCTCGTTATAGCCATTGGTATCATGAATTTTTAGAAAGTTGGAGAATAACTTTGAATTACAATCGCATTTCCACGGATTACCTGACAGTTGAATCGACCCTACTTTCATTTGAAATCGATCTGAGAGAAACTGTATTAAACTATCATCTAGGGTCTCCAATCTATTGTTTCTTATATCCAAGTAGGTGATATTAGGCGGTAGTTCATCTATGCTTAGGTGCGTAAGATTATTATTAACTAAATGCAGCTTCTGTAGTGTAGAATTTAGCAATTTTGGGAGAGCCTCAAGTTGGTTGTGGTTAAGTAAAAGAGTTGAGTTGAAGGGTAAATTATTTGATAAATCTGGAATTATTGTTAGGTGCCTATTTTGGCAATCGATCATAAATTGCTCGGTAGTTTGATTGAAACAACAATGACAGCTGTCAGGACAGGTTTCCCTAAAATATACGCTACGATTTTCACCCACTACTAAGTATGTCAGATTAACTAATAAATGTGAGTGTTGACAGTAACTGATCCAGGTATTTCTAGATTTCATAATATAAAAGTTATTCGACAAAAGTCTTTCTATGATCTTATTGGGAGTTTCAAAGTCGCTGCTAATATCCAATTGGATTAGTCCAGGTGGCAGCAGATCTAGGCTCAGCGTAGTCAGGTTGTTGTTAGACAGATCAAGTTCCTTAAGATTCGCGAATCCTCCTGTTGAGTTTTTGCTGGGTAAAACGCTGAGATTGTTATCTCCAAACAGAAGAACTGGATGGCCACTGATTGGTGTAGGCAACTCTGGAACATCCGTTAATCCTTGACTAGTGCAGTTAATTAAAAAGAACCCGGTTTTAAGCTCAACAAGACAGTTGCAGCTTTTAGGACAACGCCTGCCATCTTTATCGAGATTAAACTTACAAAATTCTGGATATGGCATTGTACGGTTGAAATAGCACAAAAAAGCTGTCAGTTTGTCGCAGGGATTGTGATTTTCAGTTGGAACAAATAATAGCTGAAGTTTAGTGTATTTCCGAAAAACTTCCAGATTTATTATGTTTCCCATATCAATATAAATATACACCAAATTAGTTTGAAGGTTGGGTGAACTGCAATGAAAAAATTATTATATGATTAAAGTTAATACAAAAAAAAAAAACAATAAACCAACCTTAAAAATGTTTGATCCTCAACAATTGTGTTTTCAAACTGCAAGATTTTTAAATTTGTCAAGTTTTCAAAGGTTGCGACATTGAGGTTTTCAATTATTAAGTTGCGGAAATCAAGCTCAGTTAACTTAATTTGATTTTGAAATAGTTTATTAGGAATTGCAATTGTATTGTAAGAGCCGCTAATAGGCCCTTCAAATGAAATTGTCTCCAAGTTTGTCATATTCTTCCATGGGAAAACATTTAATATGTTTGACATATAATGAGTATTATTAATCATTTCAAATTGTATTTGTATTTGCTTTGGATGTATTATGTTTATGTCGTCCTCGAAAACTGTAACTATTCCACCGTGAGAATCCGAAAGCGCATCCGCATAAGATTCAATTTCTTTTATTCCAAATGCTTTAAGATATTGAATGCAGGGCACAAAGGCATGATTGTTTCCACGTATGGTCATTCTCCGTAGTTTAAGCTTGGATTTCTTTTGGGTGATATCCAGTTTCAAAAGTAAGTCCAAGGTAAAGGTATTTAAAAATGTGACTTCTAATACACCTTCCGATACTAATGCCAACTCGTAATTTTCAGTTCTTATAAAATCATCGCTTTGTTTACAATAATCTTTTTTTTCTTTATATTCTTCACAATAATTGTCTCTGAATTTGGTTAAATATCTTTCTTCCCACTCGGCCGCCGTAAGTTGCATACAATTTGTTGCCAAAAGTAAGCAAAGAATTTGTATTTTTGTAATAAACATTTTGGACAAGCAGTCAGAGACGCGGCACAATTTATACTGAATCCATGAAAGATTTTTTGAACTGCCTGGACCTGTGGGTGTGTGGTGGATTCGCTCGGATTCGATAGGCGAAATCTCCATAGAAATAAATTGTTATGTATATTCGCATAAACAGTCCAAAAAAGTTACTCCAACACATGTGTTCCACAGGGGTTTGATTGTCGAAATGTATTGCTAATTGGTTCGACCCCTCAGAGATTCAAGCTTTAATTGAAATGAGCAAAAAAATTGTAAGATAAAAACTGAAATTCTTCTTAGCCTATGACTATTTCCGGATCGGAATGAACATACTGTGAAAATGTCGTGAAGATCGGTACATCGGTTTAGACACCTATACTGAACGAACATACAAACATACAAACATATGGGTCATTCTTTTTGAAACCGAACGGTTTGTATAATTTGCCATTTTTGATTTAAATAAAAAAAAATCCGAAACTAGATCTCGACACTCCCACCAAAACGTAATTTACGGTTTTGCAAAAAATTTTTTTGTTAATTTTATAAACAATTTCAAAAATCGTCAAAAACGGAAAAAAATGGGTTTTTTAAAAACTTGATTTCTCAGGTTTGGTTTATCGGACACGTCTCGAGTTGATATTGCTGACTAGTATTTTGCTGTATCTATCAAAATCCAAATTTAATAACTTTTTAAATTATTTAATAATATTAAGTAATTGTTGCTACAGTTTATATATAATTTTTTCTCAGTGTTAACCACCACGATATTGGTTCTTAGAATATACATTTTATTGCCCTAAACATAACTTAAATTACGGTACATTCAAAAAGATGGAGACTTTTATAGTTTAAAAGATATTAATTTTTAAAGTTATAAACAAATAAAAATATGCCCTTAAATAGTTAGTTTTAAAGCTATGTGACTAAAACTTGGCAATTAAGCTTTATATTTATCAAGCTTTTCAAAAGTGTCAACTTCAGGCAGATCGGACGTCTATATCATATGAATAATTGAATTTTGTGGTGGTGTAGTGTGACCATAGTTCGCAAACTAAATTATACCACCACCAAATTCAGCATTCCTATGGCAGCTTTATGATATAGACGTCCGATCTGTATGATGTTGGCATTTTTTAAAAGCTTGATAAATATAAAGCTTAATTGCCAAGTTTCAATCACTTAGCTGTGAAACTGACTGCGTGGAAAAGCTTTATTTAAGGGCATATTTTATATAATATTTGTTTATAACTTCAAAAAGAATATCTTTTAAACTATAAAAGTCTCCATCTTTTTGATAGCACCGTAATTTAAGTTATGCTTAGGGCAAAATTTGGATATCCTAAGAAGCTATAGCATGGTGGTTAACACTGAGAAAAAATTATATATAAAATTTAGCAACAATTACTTAATATTATTAAATAGTTTAAAAATGTATTAAATTGTGATTTAAGTAGATACAGCAAAATACTATTCATCAATATCAACTGGAGACGTGTCCGATAAACCAAAACTGAGAAATCAAGTTTTAAAAAAAAAACCTTTTTTTAAATTTTTCCGTTTTTGATGTTTTTTTGAAATTGTTTATAAAATTAACCAAAAATTTTTTTGCAGAACCGTAAATCACGTTCTGGTGGGAGTGTCGAGATCTAATTTCGGATTTTTTTTTATTTAAATCAAAAATGGTCAATTTTTAAAACCGTTCGGTTTCAAAAAGAATGACCCATATACAGGGTGGTCCATTTAAAAATTGGAATTTAATTTTTTTCAAAAGTTGAACATTTATTGGAAAGGTTGGTTCATGTCATTTATTTATGAAAATCAATTTCGGTGAAATCGGTCACCACGGATGACTTGGCAGTAGCCCATTCGATCCACCCAATTTTGGAGAACATTTTCAATTGTTTCGGCACGTATGTCAGCAATAGCAACTCGAATCTCGTTCTTCAACTCATCAATTGTTTAAGGATTGTTTGCATAACATTTGTCCTTGACCGCTCCCCAAAGATATTAGTCTAACGGTGTCAGATCACAGCTTCTTGGCGGCCAATTCACATCTCCATATTTGCTGATTATTCGATTTTCGAAGATAGGGCGCAGAAGATCGATTGTGGCGTGAGCTGTGTGGCACGTAGCGCCGTCTTGTGGAAACCAAATATCGTTCAAGTCTTCCGCTTCAATTTCCTCGAAGAACCAATCACTTAACATTCAACGTTCACGGTCACGGTGGCTCTTACTTCATTTTCAAAGAAAAAAGAACCAATGATGCCTCGAGACCAAAATCCGCACCAAACAGTGACACTTCTCGACGACGATATGCAGATTTTCTGTGCCCCAGATGCGACAATTATGTTTATTAACATACACACCGAGGTGGAAATGTGCTTCATCCGAAAAGATGATTTTTCGGTCAAATTCACCATCTTCGGCCAAACGATCTTCCTATCAATTTGCGAACTGTTGACGATTCGGATGGTCAATTGGCTTTAGCTCTTGCACCAATTGAACTTTGTATGGCTTCATGGCAAGGTCTTTTTGAAGAAGTGCACGAAATGTCCAATTGTTGAGATCGTTGGCCAGTTGACGTCGATGGTTGTTTACGCACATATTCAGCAACGGCAGCAATGTTTTCGGCCGGGCGCACCGGACGAGTACATACACGGGTTGGTTTATCCACCAACATTCCAGTTTCCAGGCTAAGACTCACCACTTTGTAAATATGTTTTTAATATTTCCCAACTTTCTTCAAGCGAATAGCGACCCATTTCGTAAATGTCAAAGTTTTTACTATATATTAGTCGCTTTCCGAATGACATTTGACGTTATTAAAGTCAAATTATGAATAGTTCAAATTCCAAACACTAGATGGACCACCCTGTATGTATTTTGACTAGGTATCACTCAATTATTTCAAGTCTAAGACCAATTATTTAATTAATCTACAGTTTAGGGGTAAAATAACTTACTGAGTGCTGGTGGCAAAACGTCTAAGATATCTACCATCTGCCTCAAAACGCGAAACCTCTTGAAAAACTTGAAATTCCGGGCATGATCAATGTAAAAGGGGCAACTTAAATTTGGTTTTTAAATATGTTTTTAGTCAAATCAAAGTGCATTTTAATTGATTTTAACCAGGGAATCAAACCGGAACCGTATACCGAAAAGAACCGATTAAAACTCAGTACCGGAACCAATATTTTCAATTTTTAGTATACCGGTATTCAAGAACCGTTATATTTAAAACCGAAAAGACCGAAAAGAACCTATACAGTGTACCAATTCAGTTTCGGTTGAGTAATTTTTTTTTTGTTTTTTAACTTCCGTAGTTGCCGCACGGAATTTTGTCATCGCTATATTCAGAGCTGCTACCTGCGCCAGAGAGTGTCATCTCTATATTCAGAGCTGCTGACTGCGCGTGAGAGAGAGAGACAAAAGATATTGTTTTTGTCTATACATATAGGTTACTGTGAGAAAGACTGAAACAAATACAGCAAGAAAAATATGTATTTATTTGGCGCTCTCTCACTTAAGTTCCGTTTTTGCATGTTGGCTTTCTGCTAATTCTTCGGATGCTGTCCTTTTTTTATGCAAAACGAAAGAGTACTCAGTGTACAGTCGCCTACGGTTAATCGTTGTAAAATTTTTATTCGTAATTGTGCTGCGAAACTGCAAAGAGTAATTCATTTATTTAAGAGATTCAAGTCAATCTAAACGATCGCTTAAAACGCCAAGGCCAAAAACAAATGTGTATCGGAAGTATTTCGTCTTTGACATTGAAGAAAATGTAAGCAATTGCTTAATAAACGAGTGTGGACAAAAAATTAAGGTGAGTTTGATATTTACGAATTTACTTTCCGAGAAAGATACATATATTATATATACAATGTATATCTATATACCAGTTGCAAGAGAACATAAATGACTTATATATATGTATGTATGTTCTTTCCTTTTTTATAGAGCGATCATGGAACAAATTTTTAAAAAGCACATTGCCCGATCTCACGCCAACTTGATAAAAAGGCTTGACAATCAAGTCGATCAGCAAAACACAAATCAAGCACCGGAAAAGAAAACTGCTGGTTTCAGATACATTGAAGAATTGTTTAAGCCCAGCATTCGGGTGGAAATTACCAAACAGACTATTCGAGATGCGTGTGTTTTCTCTGTGCACGGTTGATGGAAGGCCGTTTGCCCTGATGAACGACCTCGGATTCCACCAAATTCGAAATCCAATTATTAAAGGCCTGGGTTGTGCGAATTTTATTAACCCGCAATCAGTTCTCTGTAACTCACTTTGTTTGGACTTAAGTCTTGAAATTTCTGAAAATAAACCAAAACAGAACCTTTTACCGAAACAGAAGTTTCGGTACGTACCGGAACCGAAATTCGTTTCGGTTTGATTCCCTGATTTTAACACAAAAATGGGATAGTTAAATCAAATTTGATTGTGTTAGTTTTTACTGTTCGATTTTTCCCTGAGTGTAGTAGAATTTTATTACAGACCAACTTCTCCATTACGAACTTCCGTACAATACACCAGGGCTGCAAAGGGTTTGCGGGTTCGAACCAAAATTTACAAACGGTTAAGGTTCGGAAATTTGAGGTTCGAGGTTTTTCGGCTTTGGTTTTGGTTCGATCCTTGGTTCGTTCCACGTTTTACTCAATATATATAAAATTACTATACAATAGGTATACACCTGACGCATAAATAAATTGTAAGACTGTAGACGTCGATTATAATTGACGTGAGATTGGCGCTCGTATGCTGGATATGGACTTCCTTCTTTGCTACTGTATAAATCTTCGGTCCGCCCTCTGTGTGTATGTAAATGTGTATAATTTTTATACTCTGTACCGAAGGTACATAGAGTATATTAAGTTTGTGCAAAAGTATGTAACAGGGAGAAGGAATCGTTTCCGACCCTATAAAGTATATATATTCTTGATCAGCATCAACAGCCGATTCGATATAGCCATGTCCGTCTGCCTGTCTGTCTGTCTGTCCTTCTCTCCGTATGAACGAAGAGATGTGAGATATGGTAAGAGATCTATTCCATGTCCGTCTGTCCGTCTGTCTGTCCGTATGAACGAAGAGATCTCAGAGATGATAAGAGATAGAGGTTTGACATGTATGGGGCATATATTTCTTATACTTGCAGACATCAAGTTTATTTTCAATTTTTGCCACGCCCCCTCCCGCCCCCGCAATTTTGAAAAAACGTCAAATCTCCTACAGTTTTGAAGATAGTTCGTTCGTACCTTCTAGAGATACTTTGTAAACAAAATTATTTATCGATTTGCTGAGGGAATGATAAAGATCGGATGAACGATACTCAAGTTATGAGCAAAAAACGTCCAATAAACACCCCCCACCCCCCCACCCATCACCACAGCATTCTATTGAACGGCAATCTTAGTGAGAGAGAGAGAGAGAGAGTGAAACTTAGAGATGAGCGCGTATAACTCGTGAGCAAATGCGAGCTGCGACGTTAACGGTACAGAGTATGTTATAGTCGGGCTTGACCGACTTTCTTTCTTGTTTTTTTTTTTTAACCGAACCAAAAGCTTTCGTTTGGAACGGGTTCGGGTTCATCTATTTTCATCCTCGTTGTTCGGTTCAGGGTTTGGTTCACAGTAAGAAAAAACCGGTTCGGCTCAAAACAGGTTTGCAGCCCTGCAACAAAGTTCTCTATATAACTAATTCATTTCCTACAACGAAGAGTATTTTTAATCCCTTTAAGGTTCGCTATATGGAAGTTCGACTGTAGCACATTTGCTTTTTTCAGTATTTTTATACTCTGTACCGAAGGTACACAGGGTATATTGAGTTTTTGCAAAAGTATGTAACAGGGAGAAGGAATCGTTTTCGACCTTTATAAGGTATATATATTCTTGATCAGCATCAACAGCCGGGTCGATATAGCCATGTCCGTCTGCCTGTCTGTCTGTCTGTCCTTCTCTCCGTATGAACGAAGAGATGTCAGATATGGTAAGAGATCTATCTCTATCTTGGTCTCTAAACCAAGTACACATTTTTTTCGGAAATGCCCATGTACATTCTTTATTTCCAATTATATCTCATGTTTACTTCTTCATTATTGAAAACATCAACGATTCTAGGGGTTCAAATCGAAATCGAATTTAAAACCCAAACAAGAAGCCTAAGCTAGCTCTGCCTGTTCCGAAGTTGTTATACCCTTGCCATGCTGGTTTTAAATTTACATCAGAGTTTAAGAAGGCTATCATCAAACATTTTTTTCTCACTGAAACCGATTTCCAATCTATCGTCATCAGATTTCGTCCAAATTTAGCGAATCTATTTACAAGCATACACAAAAATAATCACACGAGTTTCAATTTATAACGATTTTCGACGTGGGCAATTTAGTTGACTTTGGTAACAGGATCATAGTGCCCATAAATACATACTTTCCCATTAAAAAACAGTGCTTTAAGCAACGCGCTTGTCTTTGATCATTTTAAAGAGTCAAAAGCATAAGTAAAGAGCTTGTTATTGAAAATTCGTGAACGTTCGGTATTGAAAACTCTTTTCCCAATGGGCTACGTATATAATCTGCAATTATTTTAAAAAGTTATGAAGAATTCTGAACTGGGCGATTCCCATTAATGCCATCTGTTTCACATCATTTCTTATCAGCTAATTAATTTGAGTTTCTCTTGTGTGCTTCAGCTACCGCATAAGGAGCTGAGTTACGAAACTATACAACACACAACAAATAATGCATAAATGGAGAAAGGGTATTGGGGTACTACAACAGTTTATCTTAATGCTGAATCTGAATAAACCCAGATAGCACAGGCTAACAAAATAAGTCCAACTTTTGCAACAGAGAAGTTAGCAATTGTTTCTTATGTATTTTTGGCCGCTGAAATCAAATCAATTGTCCGTTTTCTCCCAGCACAAGATATTTGCATAAACGTATGTTGAGCGAGGTTTATTTACATTTGTAGGTCCTTTTCATATCAAATTAGTTTTAAAGTAAGCTAAATTGAATAACGTTACAGAAAAACCAAACACGAAGTATTGAATATGTTTATTAGATATCAATTTATTATACCCTTGCAGAGGGTATATTAAAATTGTCCAGATGTATGTAACGCATACAAGGAAGCAACTCCGACCACATAAAGTATATATATTCTTGATCAGCATGACGAGCTGAGCTGATTTAGCCATGTACGTCTGTCCGTGTCAGTTTTTAAGCTATCTTAACTAAACTTTGCACGAAGTCTTTAGATACAAATACGCTGCACATTTGTAGGAACCTGCTGGACCGGATGACTATAGCATATAGCTGTCATAGGAACAATCAGTCGAAAAACTAGTTTTAGTGAGATAAACTTTTTTTGTCTTCAATGCAAACGTCCCTAAACTGCGTACCACCAAGTTTGATGAAAATTGTACAACTATATAGTACAGCTGACATGCAAAAGATAGGTCTGAGAAAAAGTCTTAGTAGGAAAAACTTGTTTGTTTTCCATGCAATCGGTCCTAAACTTGTTACTGATCAATATGATATGCTACCACACAATTCTGCCAAGTTTGATCAAAATCAGATGACTATAGCATATAGCTGCCATAGGAACAATCGGTCGAAAAGGTAGTTCTAGAGAGAAAAACTTTTAGGTTTTCACTGGTAGCGTCTTTATATATTCCATTTATAAATATTATCGGTTTTCCACACAATTTTGGGGACTTTGGTCAAAATCGGATTAATAAATCGTATAGCTGCCATATAACAAAGTAGCAAGTAAATGATCAAAGAAGTGGCGCCATCTATTGCTGAGGTTGGGAAACAGCTCAGCTAAGAATGTTCGACGAAAATCATTTAAAACCTTAATTTATATAAATTATACAAGCTGCAAGGGTATATGAACTTCGGTCGAGCCAAAGTTAGCTTATCTCCATTTTTAAACCCTTGCAAAGGGTATTATAATTTTGCCCAGAAGTTTGCAACGCATAGAAATATTAATTTCCGACCCCATAAACTATATATATTCTTAATCAGGGCGACGAGCTGAGTCGATTGAGCTTTGTCCGTTCGTCTGTCTTTTCGTCTGTCTGTCTGTCCGTCTGTTTCTACGCAAACTAGTCCCTCAGTTTTAAAGCTATCTAGCTGAAATTTTGCACAGAGTCTTCTTTTTACTGCACGTTGCAGATATATAGGAACCGACCGGATCGCATGACTATGTCTTATTGCTGCCATTGGAACCATCGGCCGGAAAATGGGTCTTACTGAGAAAAACTTTTTTGTTTTCAATGTTAGCGTCCTCAAACTCGTCCCTTATTAATATTATATGCTTTCAAACAGATTTGCAAACTTTGGTCAAAATCGGATGACCATATCTAAAAGCTGCCATAGGACTGATCGGTCGAAAAATGGGTCTTAGGGAAAATACCTTTTTATTTTCAAGTAAATCGTTCTTAAGGTCGGTGATTCTTAATATCACGCTTTCAAACTAATTTGAAAAAGTTGATCGACATCGGGTGAATATATCTTATTTTTGCCAAAGGACCGATCGGTCCTATCGGTTTTTGTTTTTAATGTTAGCGTCTTTAAACTTACTGATTACTAATTCTGTATGCTTTCAAAAAGATTCGCATAATTTGGTCGAAATCGGATGACTATATCTTAAGGCTGCCATAGGTCCGATCGGTCGGAAAATGAGTCATAGTGAGAAAAACTTTTTTGTTTAAAATTTTATCGTTCTCAAACTCGGCACCCAGCAGATCCCAAGAAAATACCCGACCTTATAGAATTTGCCATAACAAGAAAAGTTCCACAAAATTTGGTAACTGCAGAAGCACTCGCAGATTTGTCGTCAGACCATTCTCCGATTATTTTTACCCTTCTGGAGTGTCCTCAGGTCAGAGAGTATTCTCGGAGACTGACATCACATAAGACAAACTGGCTCAAATACAAAAAATATATTAGCAGTTACATTGAACTGAGCCCAACCATAAACAGCGAAGAAGACATTGAAAATTCAGTCCAAGCCCTGAGCTCAATTATTACTGCTGCAGCTCATCACTCGAGCCCACTAACATCATCAACAACAACAACACCTAATCAAGATCGTAGATTAACAAACAGCCTCATAGACCGGCTGGTCGCTGAAAAGCGGCGTGCAAGAAGAAATTGGCAGAGCAATCGGTCGCCTGCTGCAAGGACTCGCCTGAGACATGCAGAACGCGTACTTCACAAAGCACTCGAAGCTGAGGAGCTGCTAGCCCATAGCCGTTACATCGAAAAACTATCGCCTACAAGCACCAAATTCCCCCTATGGAGAGCACACGCAATCATAAAGCCACCTGCAAAGATAGACACGCCTTTGAGGGATCAGAGAGAGGAAAATGGGCCCGGAGCGACAAAGAAAAGGCAAATGTCTTTGCACTTCACTTAAGAAATGTTTTCTAGCCGAATCCACCAACCAATGCATATGCACTGCCACTGATTCCCACTGCCGCACAGACTTATCCAATCAAAGTTCATTCGCTTGAAATAAAAAATTTTATAACTGAACTCAATCCCAAAAAAGCACCAGGACATGATCTTATTACGCTTAAAATGATTATGGAACTTCCAAGTCCTGCCATTACATACATCTCGAGAATCTTCAATGCCGTACTGCGATGTGGATACTTTCCAATTCAGTGGAAGAAATCGACAATCATAATGATTCAGAAACCAAGAAAGGATATAACACAAGCGTCATCATATTGACCCATTAGCCTGCTACCTTGCTTATCCAAAGTATTTGAGAAGATCTTACTTCGCAAAATTGATACCCATGCACAAAATATAATTCCTTCACATCAATTTGGGTTCCGAGCAAAACACGGGACCATTGAGCAAGTCAACCGTTTAACTTCAGATATTCGGACTGCGTATGAGCACCACGAATACTGCACTGCCATTTTCCAAGATGTTGCCCAAGCGTTTGACCGCGTTTGGTTGGACGGGCTTATATATAAAATTAGGACACTGCTTCCTCCAAATACACACAAACACTTAGAATGTTATGTCAGCAACAGAGTTTTTTCTGTTCGTCGAAATGGGTACACAACGGAAGAGTTCACCATTGGAGCCGGAGTGCCACAGGGTAGCGTTCTCGGTCCTTTTCTGTACGTATTGCACACTGCCGACATCCCAACAGACCCCCGACTAACAATATCCACTTTTGCGGATGATACGGCAATTCTAAGCAGATCACGATGTCCAATTATCGCATGCAGACTTTTGGCAAGCCACCTATCTCACGTGGAGGAGTGGCTGGCCAACTGGCGCATAAAAATTAACGAGCAACAATGTAAGCACGTGACGTTCACACTCAACAGAAGCACCTGTCCCCAGATATCCCTAAACGCGACTATGATACCACAATCAAACGATGTTGTTTACCTTGGTGTCCACCTCGACAGAAGCCTCACTTGGCGCAAACACATAGTCTCGATAAAACTTCAAATAAGGCTAAAGGCCAATAGCCTTCACTGGCTAATTAACTCCTGTTCCCCTCTAAAACTGGAATATAAAGTCTTACTGTATAAAAGCATCATAAAGCCTGTCTGGACGTATGGCTCACAGCTATGGGGAAATGCTTGTTTGAGCAGTGTGGACATCCTTCAAAGATCTCAATCAAGAATTCTTAGAACACTCACTGGAGCGCCATGGTACATTCGCAACGAGTGTATCCACAACGACCTGAGGATCCCATTGGTCGAAACTGAAATACAGCAACTAAAGCGCAAATATTCTGAAAAACTTCTAGCCCACCCTAATGAACTTGCACAATCTCTCACCCTGCAAGCAACGCATTCTCGCCTACAAAAAAACTCGGCAATTTTTTTTATTTTGATATTCGCGAAATTTGGTCGAAATCAGATGTTTATCTGTTGGAAAATGGGCTTTAGTGAGAAAATTTTTTGATTTTTATATAAGCGTTCTTAAACTGTGACATTTCAAAAACAGCATTTGCAAGTGTATTAAAACTTCGGCACAGACGAAGTTAGCTTGGCCTTCTCGTTTTTTTTTTAAATTAAGTGAATTTTTTTCGTGTGTCAAAACACTTTCTTGACATTTTTTCAGATAAAGGCCTTTTTGTAACTGATTCAGCCTTGATAAATTCAATAAAACTATAGGATTTTGATTTCACAAAGTTCTTCACTTTTTCCTCGATTGTTTGAACTATTCAAATTCTACCGTTACAAATCGCAGCCACCGTACGTTACCAGTCTCTGCCTCAGCCAGCCGTTAAGTAAAACTCGTTAGTGTATTTTCACATTCCATCCCCAACAGCGTAAAAAGAAAGTGATTTTTTAGTTTTGGAAAATCTGGAAAATTTTATGGAATATTCGATAGGATTTAACATAACATTCAGAGCTCCATAATGAAATTCCATAAATAAATTATTCACTCTGTGCAAAAAGAAATTGGATACTCCGACTTCGAAGATATAACAATATATCTGAATACAAGATAACACAATAAAGATTTTATTAAGATAATTAAGAAATATATTCATGAATATTTTAAACAACAGAATTTTAATACGAAAAACTAAATTTAAGTTACAATTTAATTAAATTATATTTAAATATTTAAAATTATGGACTTAACATTCGTTACATTTAATTCCAATTAATTAATTTTCCAATCAAACCTCATTCATCTCAATCAACTTACTTCCATTATCATTAGCTAATTCATTCTCAATTCTATCATGTGGCATTGCATAGATTAGTTTGTTCCAAAAATTGGAATCATCTCGTTTCAGATAAATATTCATGGCCATATAACTTTTCAACTCGGAATCCAATAGATCGAAATTCTCCACTTCCGGATAGACTACAATGATTAAGCGCTTCCACCTATCTTTGGACGTCTCATGCATAGCCTTACGTAATTCCAATCGACCCCAACTGGAAGTTATAAAGTTCTTCGTCATTAGAATGATGATTCGCCTGGAATCCTCGATGGACTGACAAATACAATGGGGTATCGGTTCACCAATGAGCCAATCACGTTCATAGAAGCAAATCTGAAATTTATGTGGACCATTCTCCAGCCTTTCTATATACTCGGCGACTAGTTCCGAATCTTTATGGGTGTAGGCCAGGAAGCCATCAAACTTCTTGTGCCCGTCCAGGTCGGGTTGGGCGGAAAAGTACAAATATATATTCTTTTCATAGAGCCACATTAAGATGGACTTTTTATAGCATTGAAAACAATTGAAAATGACAGAAAAAAGGACGAAAATGATTATAATCGCAATAAAAATTAACACATAATATGAATGACACACATCCGCCTCCTCAATTGAGTAGAGCAATGTCTGATCTTTGCACTTGGTAGAATTTAAATCAGAAATGCTTGCAAACAACTTTTTTTTTAATTGAAGAAAATGTTTTTCATTGCAATTGCAAATCCAAGGATTTTCAGAAATCCAAAGCTTAATGTTCGGGTCTCTCCTGATAAGGAAATCGGTTATGCTTTCTTTAAGAGAACTCAAGCTATTATTTCGAATATCTAAAAGGGTAATATAATCGGGCAGGAGTTCAATTGTCTTTAATTGATTGTGAGCTAAATGTAATTCGTGCAGATTTGTATAGCCTGGTAAAGGATCAAGGGGTAAACTCTCTAAATAGTTGTTCTCGAATAACAGAGAGACTCTAAAGTTCTTGACAATGGGTAAACTGGGTATTTCAGTAAGTCCTTGGTTAGAACAGTTGACCATCAATTGCATTGAATTAGAATCTAAGCAGCAAACGCATTCTTTCGGACAATCTACCCCAACACGCTCGAGTGCCTCATTATAGCCATTGGGTTCTTGAATTTTTAGAAAGTTGGAGAATAACTTTGAATTACAATCGCATTTCCATGGATTGCCTGATAGTTGAATCGACCCTACTTTCATTTGAAAACGATCTGAGAGAAACTGTATTAAACTATCATCTAGAGTCTCCAATCTATTATTACGTATGTCCAAGTAGGTGATATTAGGCGGTAGTTCATCTATGCTTAGGTGCTTAAGACTATTATTAACTAAATGCAACTTCTGTAGTGTAGAATTTAGCAATTTTGGGAGAGCCTCAAGTTGGTTGTTGTTAAGTAAAAGAGTTGAGTTGAAGGGTAAATTATTTGATAAATCTGGAATTATTGTTAGGTGCCTATTTTGGCAATCGATCATAAATTGCTCGGTAGTTTGATTGAAACAACAATGACAGCTGTCAGGACAGGTTTCCCTAAAATATACGCTACGATTTTCACCCACTACTAAGTATGTCAGATTAACTAATAAATGTGAGTGTTGACAGTAACTGATCCAGGTATTTCTAGATTTCATAATATAAAAGTTATTCGACAAAAGTCTTTCTATGATCTTATTGGGAGTTTCAAAGTCGCTGCTAATATCCAATTGGATTAGTCCAGGTGGCAGCAGATCAGGGCTCAGCGTAGTCAGGTTGTTGTTAGACAGATCAAGTTCCTTAAGATTCGCGAATCCTCCTGTTGAGTTTTTGCTGGGTAAAACACTGAGATTGTTATCACCAAACAGAAGAACTGGATGGCCACTGATTGGTGTAGGCAACTCTGGAACATCCGTTAATCCTTGACTAGTGCAGTTAATTAAAAAGAACCCGGTTTTAAGCTCAACAAGACAGTTGCAGCTTTTAGGACAACGCCTGCCATCTTTATCGAGATTAAACTTACAAAATTCTGGATATGGCATTGTACGGTTGAAATAGCACAAAAAAGCTGTCAGTTTGTCGCAGGGATTGTGATTTTCAGTTGGAACAAATAATAGCTGAAGTTTAGTGTATTTCCGAAAAACTTCCAGATTTATTATGTTTCCCATATCAATATAAATATACACCAAATTAGTTTGAAGGTTGGGTGAACTGCAATGAAAAAATTATTATATGATTAAAGTTAATACAAAAAAAAAAAACAATAAACCAACCTTAAAAATGTTTGATCCTCAACAATTGTGTTTTCAAACTGCAAGATTTTTAAATTTGTCAAGTTTTCAAAGGTTGCGACATTGAGGTTTTCAATTATTAAGTTGCGGAAATCAAGCTCAGTTAACTTAATTTGATTTTGAAATAGTTTATTAGGAATTGCAATTGTATTGTAAGAGCCGCTAATAGGCCCTTCAAATGAAATTGTCTCCAAGTTTGTCATATTCTTCCATGGGTAAACATTTAAAATGTTTGACATATAATGAGTATTATTATTCATTTCAAATTGTATTTGTATTTGCTTTGGACCATTTACAATGCTTATGTTGTCCTCGAAAACTGTAACTATTCCACCGTGAGAATCCGAAAGCGTATCCGCATAAGATTCTATTTCTTTTATTCCAAATGCTTTAAGATATTGAGTGCTGGGCACAAAGGCATGATTATATCCACGTATGGTCATTTTCCGTAGTTTAAGCTTGGATTTCTTTTGGGAGATATCCAGTTTCAAAAGTAAGTCCAAGGTAAAGGTATTTAAAAATGTGACTTCTAATACACCTTCCGATAGTAATGCCCACTCGTAATTTTCAGTTCTTATAAAATAAGAGCTTTGTTTGCAGTAATCTTTTTTTTCTTTATATTCTTCACAATAATTGTCTCTGAATTTGGTTAAATATCTTTCTTCCCACTCGGCCGCCGTAAGTTGCATACACTTTGTTGCCCAAAGTAAGCAAAGAATTTGTATTTTTGTAATAAACATTTTGGACAAGTAGTCAGAGACGCGGCACAATTTATACTGAATCCATGAAAGATTTTTTGAACTGCCTGAACCTGTGGGTGTGTGGTGGATTCGCTCGGATTCGATAGGCGAAATCTCCATAGAAATAAATTGTTATGTATATTCGCATAAACAGTCCAAAAAAGTTACTCCAACACATGTGTTCCACAGGGGTTTGATTGTCGAAATGTATTGCTAATTGGTTCGACCCCTGAGAGATTCAAGCTTTAATTGAAATGGGCAAACAAATTTTAAGATAAAAACTGAAATTCTTCTTAGCCTATGACTATTTCCGGATCGGAATGAACATACTGTGAAAATGTCGTGAAGATCGGTACATCGGCTTAGACACCTATACTGAACGAACATACAAACATACAAACATACAAACATACAAACATACAAACATACAAACATACAAACATACAAACATACAAACATACAAACAAACAAACATACAAACATACAAACATACAAACATACAAACATACAAACATACAAACATACAAACATACAAACATACAAACATACAAACATACAAACATACAAACATACAAACATACAAACATACAAACATACAAACATACAAACATACAAACATACAAACATACAAACATACAAACATACAAACATACAAACATACAAACATACAAACATACAAACATACAAACATACAAACATACAAACATACAAACATACAGCTGCGGCAAAAATAATAGCACCATGACATACATTTTTCTTTATTGATCATTTGTTTAATAACTATTCATATATTTAACTTGTTTAAGGCTTTTATTTTTACTTTAGGCTCTAATTTATCGAAATACAATGCAAGTGTCGTCGATAATAACATGAAATTGAAATATTTACATTAAGAATGTGAACGTTGAACATTTTAGGCGGCAACAAAAATAGCACTACTTCAAAAATAACTTAAGAAAACGAAAAAAAACCGCGAAGTTCTGGAATATTTGTATTCATTTGTATTCTTCATCGATATAGTGTATTAATATTTGGTTGTAAAACCTTTGGCAGCAATGACAGCAGCACAACGTCTCGTCATAGAATTGACCAAATTTTGGCACCTTTCCCGTGGAATACTGCTCCATGATTCTTGAATGATAGCCCAGAGCTCCTGATTATTCCTTGGTTTTGCATTGGAAACATATTTTTTTACATCAGACCAAAGATTCTCTATCGGGTTTAAGTCTGGAGACTGAGCAGGCCAATCCATTAGGTGAAGGGATCTGTCTTGAAACCACTTACGAGCTTTCTTGCTGGTATGTTTAGGGTCGTTATCCTGTTGGAAGACCCACAACAACGGCATTTCGTATTCCGCATAAGGCAGCATCACTGTTTGCAAAATATCGCAATAGACATGTTGATCCATAATACCTTTTATCCAATGTATTGGACCCACTCCGTAATAAGAAAAGCATGCCCAAACCATGATACTCGTTCCACCGTGTTTTATGGTCTTGCAGGTGAAACTCGGGCGGTATTCCCAATTGGGGGGTCGCCGTACATAGGATCGAGATCCTCTTCCTCCAAATAGCACGATTTTGCTTTCATCCGACCATAGGATGTTTCTCCACTTTTCTGCCGGCCAATTCAGGTGCTCTTTGGCAAACTCTATTATTTTTGCCACATGCTTCGCATTCAAAAGTGGAACTTTTCTCGGACTACGGGCACTTAATTTATAATCTTTTAAGCGATTCCGAACTGTCCTAATGCAAGCCGATATGTTAAGCTCCTTCTTTAGCTCAGTAGCCGGCTTAAAGGGGGCCTTCTTGCACTCGCGAACCAGTCTGTTCACCAGCAAATTAGATATTGCGACTTTTCTACCGCGTGTTTCTGGTTTATTTTTATAATTTAAGGCATTACTAATCATTTTATTGGAGCAACCGACGATTTGCTGAGCGTAGGTGTTGCCTTCCTCGATAAGCTTATTAATGATTTCCCTCTTTTCGTCACTACAATGCTTTCCGCGACCCATAATTAATAATTTTTTGAACTTAATGATAGTGTGGCGACTCGACTTTGCAATACGACGCATTTACTGTCCGCAGACACAACAACAATCATCATGTCGCCGAACACCTGCAGTCTGTTCCTCGGAATCTCAAAAAATCCGTTATCAGTGCTATTTTTTTTGCCGCTCTGTTTTGCACTTCGTTTGCTGAGATGCCTTATACAGAAAAAACCGTTAGCAAATTGAGCATTAACACATTACTCTCAGAGAGATCACATGTAAGCCTATACTGTACAACAAAATTATTAAACCAATTACAAAAAAAACAAAAGATGTATTGCATCAAAGAATTTTATATGACGCAGTGCTATTATTTTTGCCGCAACTGTATATGCATAGATACAGATGTATAGATAGATTAACGATTAAGTATAAAAATACTCAAAGTTTTACAATACAAAAAAAAAAAAAAAAAAACATTCCTTGGAGATTTTTCAAGCAAAGCCGCCCACAAATTGCATCAAAAACAAAAAATTTGCTTCTTACGCATCGACTACGAATGAAATTGAAACTTTACAAGTACATTATGCAGCCCATGTTAAACCTATAATTTTAATTTAAACAAATTTTTATGTAGAATTATGAATTTTCACTAGGTGTCACTCAATTATAAATAATTACTGAGTGCTGGTGGCAGAACGTCTAAAATATCTACCATCTGCCCCAAAACGCGAAACCTCTTGTAATTCTCTTTTTGAAATTCCGGGCATGATCAATGTAAAAGGGGCAACTTAAATTTGGTTTTTAAATATGTTTTTAGTCAAATCAAAGTGCATTTTAATTGATTTTAACCAGGGAATCAAACCGGAACCGTATACCGAAAAGAACCGATTAAAACTCAGAACCGGAACCTGTACCGGAACCGATATTTTCAATTTTTAGTATACCGGTATTCAAGAACCGTTATATTTAGAACCGAAAAGACCGAAAAGAACCTATACAGTTTCGGTAGAGTAATTTTTTATTTTTTTTTTAACTTCCGTAGTTTCCGCACGGAATTTTGTCATCGCAATATTCAGAGCTGCTACCTGCGCCAGAGAGTGTCATCTCTATATTCAGAGCTGCTGACTGCGCGTGAGAGAGAGAGAGACAAAAGATATTGTTTTTGTCTATGCATATAGGTTACTGTGAGAAAGACTGAAACAAATACAGCAAGAAAAATATGTATATATTTGGCGCTCTTTCACTTAAGTTCCGTTTTTGCATGTTGGCTTTCTGCTAATTTTTCGAATGCTGCCCCTTTTTTATGCAAAACGAAAGAGTACTCAGTGTACAGTCGCCTACGGTTAATCGTTGTAAAATTATTATTCGTAATTGTGCTGCGAAACTGCAAAGAGTAATTCATTTATTTAAGAGTTTCAAGTCAATCTAAATGGCCTATTTGAGTTATCTTTGTCACAAGTTAATCCTATTCGCAACTCGATAAACAGATCTCTTGATTTAATATTTTTGTTGGATCCCCCCGGCAATGTTGCATCTAGAATTGACCCGTTGGTTCTTCCTGAGGACCCCTTTCATCCTACATTGGAACTTACCATTGAATTGCCCTCTCGCGTGTGCTCTGCTTTTGAAAACTCGACGACTAAAACCCGTTGTTTTCAAAAAACAGATTTTTTAAAACTTAATGATTTAATTTTTGAAACCGATTGGTCTCAATTGTACACTTGTACAGATATTGATGTTGCCATACAACTTTTTTATGATACCTTGTACTCGCTTTTTGATGTTTGTGTTCCACTTGAGCTCCCTCGCTGTCCTAATAGGCAGCCTTGGTTCACAAGAGAACTAATAAATTTGAAAAACAAGAAGACAAGGTATTTCAAAAAGTATAAGAACTCTAAAAAATCATTCGATTTCTCCCGTTATGTGGATGCTCGTTCTAGATTTAATGTGCTGAACGCACAAAGTTATAAAGACTATCTTAACCGTTGCAGACTTCAATTCTCGCACAATCCTAAGCAGTTTTATACGTTTGTTAACTCTAAACGCAAATCTTCCACTATGCCCTCTTCTGTGCGGTATGGTAATGTGAAAACAAAGCAAAGCACGTCAACCTACTCGTCTTCTAGCTTCTTTGCGAATCAACCATACCCCTATCAGTTGAATGGGTCTAATTGTATTTTTAGCCCTGTAATCACTGAAAGCTCGCTCCTTTGCGATCTTAACTCTGTTAAACCTGTGTATGCACCGGGTCCCGATGGAGTACCTGCTTGTGTACTTATGTTTTGTGCTGATGCACTTTGTAAGCCTATTCATAAATTATTTGAATTGTCTCTTGAGTCATCCTCTTTCCCTGTGTTGTGGAAGGAATCTTATATCATTCCTCTCCATAAAAAAGGTAATAAGTCGGATGTTGAGAATTATAGAGGTATTTCCAAGTTGTCTGCAATTCCAAAAGCTTTTGAGAGAATTATGACATCTCAACTGCAACATTTATGTAGTTCCATTATTTCACCCTATCAACATGGATTTGTGAAGCGTCGATCTACTACCACTAACTTATTAGAGCTTACATCATTAGTGATAAAAGGGTTCTTAAGTAAGATGCAAACTGACGTCATTTATACTGATTTTCGTAAGGCTTTTGATTCTGTTAATCACTCCTTATTGCTTCATAAACAGAGTTTAATTGGTTTTCCAACTAACCTTCTTAGTTGGATCTCTGATTACCTAAGTTCTAGAACACAAAAAGTTCTATTTTGTAATTCATATTCGAAATTATTCCAGGTTACCTCTGGTGTACCCCAAGGTAGTCAATTAAGTCTCTTCATAAATGATCTTCCGTCTGTCTTGACTCACTCTCGTGTGCTTATGTACGCCGATGATGTGCAACTATGTTTAATATATAATGATTTGGTTTCCCGCTATAATTTGCAAGCTGACTTGGATGCATTTCAATCTTGGTGTAAAGATAATCTATTAAACCTTAACAGTTCCAAGTGTAAGGTTATGACATTTTACAGGAGCTTGCCACAATTCTCCACTTATATGCTTGATAATGTCCCACTTGAGTGCTTAAATGATGCAGCCAATGAGGTAAATGATCTTGGGGTTATTCTTGATCACCGACTTAAATTTGACTCTCATGTTACTGCTACTGTTTGTAGGGCCAGGAGTGTTCTTGGGCTTATTAAGCGCTGGTCGAAGGAATTTGATGATCCCTATACGACGAAGATTTTGTTCACTTCTCTTGTCCGTCCGATTCTCGAGTACGGATCATGTGTGGTGTATTTTGTAGCACTTGCATGGAAAGCACGATATAATTTACGAAAATTCCTAAAATTCAGAAACATTTTCCATGCATCCAAGCAAATTTTAAAAATTTCGTATGTACTGCATGACTTATATTCACGATGTTGGACTTTAGTTCACGCACGAAACTCGCACGGATCACGGATGCTCACTCACGAAACTCTGTCTTTGCTCACTATCACGTCGCGACACACCTTGACACGTTCAAATTTACGTCACGGGTACACCTCTAATATAAACTTCGGCACAGACGAAGTTAGCTTTACCTTCTCGTTTTTTGATTAGTTTTTAGTAATCGCGAATAATCCCGATTAATTTTGATTATTTCTAGTCGTAGTCGTATGTAATTGAGCCATGCTCCCATTTTGTTTTCGTAAAAATTTTGCGATTTAAAGTCCAAATCTGGTCCAAAAACCGGTTTGAAATCGCAAAAGTTTTGTGGAAGTGAAAATGGGTGCATGATTGATAGTAATCGTGTGAAACTAAACAAACCTGATACAAAAGCAATCAAATATCAAATGATTACGATTAGTAATCATTCTTTAACAGTTATGCACCAACATAATCCGTTGGGTAAGCCTACTCACCGCAAAACCATTGGCAGCCGCCTTGACAAACTCCTCGGTGGCATCGCCCGAGACATTCGGTTCGAATAGCTTCTTGAGTATGGCCGAAAGCCTCTCACCACTGGGTATAACCGGTGCGGCACAATTACCACCCTCCTGATTGGATGAGGCCACTTTGCAGACAGCCAAAGGATTGTAGGTCCAAGAGGTAATGCCCACCTCCACTTTCAGATCGTTGTCATGATACACCTGTTGTACGCGTCCTATTTTTCCCAATGTCAGCTGCATGGCATCGGCCCATTCACCATGTCCACGCTGCAACATCTTAATGCTCTCCACATCCGAGCAGATTTTCACTATATCACCCACCTGGAACTCGGGTGGTGCGGTTGTCGGTGATGAGACCTTGGTAAGCACAGCCGGATTGAAGGTCCAGCGATTGCCCGAATTGTAGGCCACCACTATATCATGATCCTCGTCAATGCCCACCACCATGCCAGCATTGCTCAAACACTCGAACATGCCATCCGTCCAGCCGCCATGTCCGTGCTGCAGCGACTGCACAATCTCTAAATCCAGATCCACGGTCACCTTATCGCCAATTTGGAATCCATGTGGACCCTTGCACGGTCCATTTTCGCCCAGCAGGGGCAGATGTTCTCTATAGACATTACTGCCCTTGGCATCGTTCACCACTTTGAGATCGGCCATGCCCTCAAAGCCCACGCGATACAAATTCTTGGATCCATTGTCCCAGATGACACAAGCCGCCGATCGGGGTGAGGCCGAGGACCAATCTTGTATCTCATTCACCTTGCCCCTTCGTCCCACTCCGCCGTCTTGATCCTCCCACTGCCAGTCTCCGCAATATTCGACCCATCAAGATAGAATTGAATCTGTGCAAAAACAGTCTTCGTGGTCTGAGGTCCGTTTACCATCGTACTCTAGTAGACTTCTTTTGATTAACCTTCCCTCCCTTATCAACCGTAGAGTTATGCTTGGAGTAATCTTTATACATAGACTAATTAATGGTGAAATCGACTCGACTGAGTTGGTTGGCCAAATTAACCTCAACGTTCCTATTAGACCGACTCGGAATTGTATCCCTACTATCACTACATCGTTGTAATACTAACTATGCGTTGCATGAACCGTTTCGTGTCCTCTGTGCTGATTACAATAAACTCTACCGAAAATATAACTCTGAAGCTTCTCTACCTGCTATACAAATTTCTATTTTAACTTATTTAGCCCGTAGTTAACATTACTTTATGTTCTTCCTTCGCGATTTCGTGTCACACGTTAGTGGCTGCGCCTTTCGGTCGGTTGGGCGGGCGGTGGGCTGCTATTTTGCTTGGGGTCTCTCTCTATCTCTCTTTTACTAAGATTGCCGTTCAATAGAATGCTGTGGTGATGGGTGGGGGTTGGTGGGTGTTTACTGGCCGTTTTTTGCTCATAACTTGAGTATCGTTCATCCGATCTTTATCGTTCCTTCAGCAAATCGATAAATAATTTTGTTTACAAGGTATCTCTAGAAGGTACGAACGATCTATCATCAAAACTGTAGGAGATATGAGATATGGGGGCGCGAGGGGGCGTGGCAAAAATTGAAAATAAACTTGATCTGCCTGCAAGTATAAGAAATATATGTCCCATACATGTCAAACCTATATCTCTTACCATCTCTGAGATCTCTTCGTTCATACGGACGGACAGACGGACATGGCTATATCGAATCGGCTGTTGATGCTGATCAAGAATATATATACTTTATAGGGTCGGAAACGATTCCTTCTCCCTGTTACATACTTTTGCACAAACTTAATATACTCTGTGTACCTTTGGTACAGAGTATAAAAAGCAGAGCCTTAACTACTATTTCGAATTTTGACAAAATCCTTTTAAGAAAATATTTTTGAATATTTAATCTAAAGAAGTAAGCTAAAAAAAAAAGTGATTTTTTAGTTTTCGTAAATCTGGAAAAATTTATGGAATATTCGATAGGATTTAACATAACATTCAGAGCTCCATAATGAAATTCTATAAATAAATTATTCACTCTGTGCAAAAAGAAATTGGATGCTCCGCCTTCGAAGATATAACAATATATCTGAATACAAGATAACACAATAAAGATTTTATTAAGATAATTAAGGGATATATTCATAAACATTTTAAACAACAGAATTTTAATACTAAAAACTAAATTTAAATATTTAAAATTATGGACTTAACATTCGTTACATTTAATTCCAATTAATTAATTTTCCAATCAAACCTCATTCATCTCAATCAACTCACTTTCATTATCATTAGCTAATTCATTCTCAATTCTATCATGTGGCATTGCATAGATTAGTTTGTTCCAAAAATTGGAATCATCTCGTTTCAGATAAATATTCATGGCCATATAACTTTTCAACTCGGAATCCAATAGATCGAAATTCTCCACTTCCGGATAGACTACAATGATTAAGCGTTTCCACCTATCTTTGGACGTCTCATGCATGGCCTTACGTAATTCCAATCGACCCCAACTGGAAGTTATAAAGTTCTTGGTCATCAGAATGATGATTCGCCTGGAATCCTCGATGGACTGACAAATACAATGGGGTATCGGTTCACCAATGAGCCAATCACGTTCATAGAAGCAAATCTGAAATTTATGTGGACCATTCTCCAGCCTTTCTATATACTCGGCGACTAGTTCCGAATCTTTATGGGTGTAGGCCAGGAAGCCATCAAACTTCTTGTGCCCGTCCAGGTCGGGTTGGGCGGAAAAGTACAAATATATATTCTTTTCATAGAGCCACATTAAGATGGACTTTTTATAGCATTGAAAACAATTGAAAATGACAGAAAAAAGGACGAAAATTATTATAATCGCAATAAAAATGAACACATAATATGAATGACACACGTCCGCCTCCTCAATTGAGTAGAGCAATGTCTGATCTTTGCACTTGGTAGAATTTAAATCAGAAATGCTTGCAAACAACTTTTTTTTTAATTGAAGAAAATGTTTTTCATTGCAATCGCAAATCCAAGGATTTTCAGATATCCAAAGCTTAATGTTCGGGTCTCTTTTGATAAGGAAATCGGTTATGCTTTCTTTAAGAGAACTCAAGCTATTATTTCGAATATCTAAAAGGGTAATATAATCGGGCAGGAGCTCAATTGACGTTAATTGATTGTGAGCTAAATGTAATTCGTGCAGATTTGTATAGCCTGGTAAAGGATCATGGGGTAAACTCTCTAAATAGTTGTTTGCGAATAACAAAGAGACTCCAAAGTTTTTAGGAATTGGTAAACTGGGTATTTTAGTAAGTCCTTGGTTAGTACAGTTGACTATCACTTGCATTGAATTAGAATCTAAGCAGCAAACGCATTCTTTCGGACAATCTACCCCAACACGCTCGAGTGCCTCGTTATAGCCATTGGGTTCATGTATTTTTAGAAAGTTGGAGAATAACTTTGAATTACAATCGCATTTCCACGGATTACCTGACAGTTGAATCGACCCTACTTTCATTTGAAAACGATCTGAAAGAAACTGTATTAAACTATCATCTAGAGTCTCCAATCTATTATTACGTATGTCCAAGTAGGTGATATTAGGCGGCAATTCATCTATGCTTAGGTGCGTAAGACTATTATTAACTAAATGCATCTTCTGTAGTGTAGAGTTTAGCAATTTTGGAAGACCCACAAGTTGGTTATTGTTAAGAAGAAGAGTTGAGTTGAAGGGTAAATTATTTGATAAATCTGGAATTATTGTTAGGTGCCTATTTTTGCAATCGATCATAAATTGCTCTGTAGTTTGATTGAAACAACAATGACAGCTGTCAATACAGAGTTCCCTAAGATATAAGCGATGCTTTTTACCCAGATCTAAGTATGTTAGATTAACTAATAAATGTGAGTGTTGACAGTAACTGATCCAGGTATTTCTAGATTTCATAACATAAAAGTTATTCGACAAAAGTCTTTCTATGATCTTATTGGGAGTTTCAAAGTCGCTGCTTATATCCAACAGTGTTAGTCCAGGTGGCAGCAGATCTAGACTCAGCGTAGTCAGTTTGTTGTTAGACAGATCAAGTTCCTTAAGATTCGCGAATCCTCCTGTTGAGTTTTTGCTGGGTAAAACGCTGAGATTGTTATCTCCAAACAGAAGAACTGGATTGCCTCTGATTGGTGTAGGCAACTCTGGAACATCCGTTAATCCGCGACCAGTGCAGTCAATAACAAAGAACTTGGTTTTAAGCTCAATAAGACAGTTGCAGCTTTTAGGACAACGCCTGCCATCTTTATCGAGATTAAACTCACAAAATTCTGGATATGGCATTGTACGGTTGAAATAGCACAAAAAAGCTGTCAGTTTGTCGCAGGGAATGTGTCTCTCAGCTAGAACATGTATTGTACGAAGTTTAGTGTATTTCCGAAAAACTTCCAGATTTATTATGTTTCCCATATCAATATAAATATACACCAAATTAGTTTGAAGGTTGGGTGAACTGCAATGAAACAATTATTATATGATTAAAGTTAATACACAAAAAAAAACAATAAACCAACCTTAAAAATGTTTGATCCTCAACAATTGTGTTTTCAAACATCAAGCGTTCTAAATTTGTCAAGTTTTCAAAGGTTGCGACATTGAGGTTTTCAATTATTAAGTTAGAGAAATCTAGATAAGTTAACTTAATTTGATTTTGAAATAGTTTATTAGGAATTACAATTGTATTGTAAGAGCCGCTAATAGGCCCTTCAAATGAAATTGTCTCCAAGTTTGTCATATTCTTCCATGGGTAAACATTTAATATGTTTGACATATAATGAGTATTATTATTCATTTCAAATTGTATTTGTATTTGCTTTGGACCATTTACAATGTGTATGTCATCCTCGACAACTGTAACTATTCCACCGTGAGAATCCGAAAGCGTATCCGCATAAGATTCAATTTCTTTTATTCCAAATGCTTTAAGATATTGAATGCAGTGCACAAAGGCATGATTATATCCACGTATGGTCATTTTCCGTAGTTTAAGCTTGGATTTCTTTTGTGTGATATCCAGTTTCAAAAGTAAGTCCAACGTAAAGGTATTATAAAATGTGACTTGTAATACACCTTCCGATACTAATTCCAACTCGTAATTTTCAGTTCTTATATAATGATAGGTTTGTTTACAATAATCTTTTTTTTCTTTATACTCTTCACAATAATCGTCTCTGAGTTCGCTTAAATATCCTTCTTCACGATCGGTGGCCGCAAGCTGCATACAATTTGTAGCCAAAACTAAGCAAAGAATTTGTACTTTTGTAATAAACATTTTGGACAAGTAGTCAGAGACGCGGCACAATTTATACTGAATCCATGAAAGATTTTTTGAACTGCCTGGACCTGTGGATGTGGTGGATTCGCTCGGATTCGATAGACGAAATCTCCATTGAAATAAATTATTATGTATTTTAGCATTAACCGTCCAATTCCGAAAATTTCAATCTAATGTTTCCACAGGGATTTGATTGTCGAAATTTATTGCTGTTTTGTTTCAATTAAAATGCACAAACAAGTTTTTAAGATAAGAAATGGAATATTTGAGAAACCCAACATTGCACATTGGGCGATTTTCCCAAAAAAGTGGCATAAAGTCAAAAAATGTATGGTAGAATATTAAAAAAACCTTGTTATTTATTAATAGTAAACACTTCAGGAAGCTTAAAAAAATTTTTGTTTTTTGCTGGGTGGCAACTCTCTTTATGTGGCAGCCTCTTAAAGTCAGCTGATGGCAAGCAGCTTTCGATTGTAAAAGTTACCGCGAAAATTTTACTTCTGCAATTGATCAGTGTGCGTATGTTTTTATGCAGTTTAATATATATATTTAGTATGGAAAACAAAGATCAAGGTATATATAATCTGTATGTTATGGCAAAAGTACATAAATATTTGTGTTGTTGTTTTTGTCCAGTGTTGTTGTTGGTTGTATTTGAACTAAAATTTTAACAATTGTAATCGTGTTCCGTGAAGTATTTCTATATCAAGAGCAAGCCAGAGCAGGCAACTAATAATGGCAAGTTACTAACTTAAATGTCTATTTTCATTTGGTAAAAATCTCATTTCCCCGTTTTCCCCCGTTTATACAAAAAATGCACTTGTAGTTGTTGTTGCGATTACCAACAGCGAGCTTGCCGATATTTGGAACGGCAACAATCGTAAGCGCTGTAACGTCGTTTATTTTAACAAAAATAAATAAAGATGATTTGAGCATATCGCACATGAATACAATAGAAGCCAAAGTATCAATTTTTGTAAAACATATTAAACGGTATTTACGCAAACATCACGCAGATCTGGATAAAATTAAGTCGATTTACTCAGAATGGTTTTCAAAAAGTTTTGAAATACGAATCGATATGGAGGATACCAAAAATTCATCACCTTCCAAAATAGGACGCCCAAAAATTAGGGTATACAGAGGCCGGGTCAAGGCTTAGAAGGAAAATGGCTCTAGAAGTTGCCATAGCAAATGACTTGTCAACTCCTTTACTTCTGCATGCAGCCTCAACATCTGCGCGAAAAAGAAAAAATAATGAAGCAGTCGGCGTGCAGCAGGAAGTCAATATAGAAAAAAAAATTAAGAATGTGTCAAACAAAGAGCCTTTAAAAATGTCAAATAATGTAGCCTTAGCCTATATATTGGAAAATGGGCTAACAAAACAACAATATATTAATACTAAGAAACTAAATAAGGCGTACGGGAACGACATATATCCTGGTTATGATGCAATAAAACAAACGAAGATGCAGTGCAGACCAACAGGAGTACAAATTACAGAATCTGTTGCAAAGGTTTCTTTGCAGGATTTGCTAAGCCATACGGCTGAACGAATTTTAATTTTACAAAAGGAAGTTTTGGAACAAATGGAAAATGTTACAGAGTGCACACTTATTGCATGCTATGGATTTGATGGGTCGACCGGTCAAAGTTCCTATAAACAGAAATTCGATTTTGATGAACCCGATTCTTCCGACAGTTCTCTATTCGTGGCAACTATGATTCCAATAAGATTAGTGGATTCTTTAAATCGTTTAATTTGGGTAAACAAAAGCCCCCAGTCTGTACGCTTCTGCAGGCCGATTAAAATTGAATACGCTAAAGAAAGCATTGCTAAAATCCAAGAAGAAAAGCATAATTTAGATATGCAAGTAGCAAACTTGCAAAATTTTAAATCACATAGCGCAAACATTTCTGTTAATTTTAAAACATATATGACATTGATTGACGGCAAGGTACTTAATGTTTTAACAAATACGAAATCTACGTAATGTTGTCCTATATGTGCTATAAATCCAAAAGCGCTTATGCACATTAATGATTTCAGTTCTAAAATTTTTAAACCTAAACCTGACTCTTTGAAATACGGCGTTAGTCCGTTACACGCCTGGATCAGGTTTATGGAATTCGTTTTAAACATATCATATCGAATCGATATTAAAACTTGGCACGTAAAAGGAGAGAATAAAAACAAAATGATATCGCGGAAGAAGGAAATCCAACAAAGAATATGGGAGGAAATGGGATTACATATTAGCATACCAAAACAGAATGGATCTGGTAACAGCAACGATGGGAATACGGCGAGGCGAATCTTTGCAAATACCAAACTTTTTGCAGAAATCACATTGTTTGACGAGGTCCTATTAAATAAATTCCACCATTTATTAATAGCAATTTCGTGTGAATTTGCCATAAACACAGACAAATTTCGAAGTTTTTGCAACGATACATTTTTGTTGTATATGCAGGCGTATCCATGGTACCCAATGTCCCCAACAGTTCACAAGATTATAGTTCACGGATCAGATATTATGGATCAGTTTGTAGTTCCTGTTGGGTGCCTGGGCGAAAATGCATCAGAGGCACGCCACAAACTCTATAAAATGGACCGACGTTCCCATGCTAGAAAAAATTGGCAGGCTAAATAATATAACTGACGTTTTTTATAGATCTATTGACTCATCCGACCCTCTAATTTCAAGCTTGAATATACATAATACTCCAAAACTGCTTAAAAAAAAATCACTTCCTGTAGAAGTTATTGCGTTTTTGGAAACTCCAACCTTAAATATAAGTTCATGCTATATATCTGAAGAAAATAATAATGAAAATTTTAATTTTAATAATAATAATAACATGGATAGTGAAACAGATGACGAAGAAGATTATGATAACATCAATGAATATTCGTTCGTTTTAGATGAGGAAGATTTTTAACTGCTTATTTGTAAAGTTTTTAATAATATAACTACATATATGAATAAAAATTTGTTATCTTTTTTATTTAATATTATGTCTAAGTATAATAAAATAAAGCTTTTTATTTTGTTTCAATTTTAGTTGAACATTTATAATTTTTTCTTAAATAAATGCACTTATTAGTGGCGGCCTACACATATGCGGAAAAAAAGGAGTGACCCAATTGTCGAAAAAAAAAATCCGAAATTAGAGTTAAATATAACGAACATTTAAAAAAAAAATTATGTCTCTAGCTTTATTTTTAGACTTTATGCCGCCAAAATCGACAAATCGCCCATAGTGCATTGGCTCGCCGAAACATAACAAGAAGGAAGCATCTTCTACACTATAAAGTATATTTATTCTTGATCAGCATCAATTGTCGAGTTGATATACCCTGTAAAAACCATGATAGCTAACATAAACAATCTGAAAGGTACTCAATTTTCTTACGTAGGTAAGGTACAAGGTTAAAGTCAAAAAAATATAAATACACTGAGAAAAAAAAATCAATCTAAAATCTAGATTGAAAATTTCGTTGCAATTATATAAAAACAAGATTGAAAAACCGTGAAATGAGCTTAGAAATCTTAAAAACAAGATTAATCATCTCGCAACTTATCAACCATCCTACAGTTTTCTGTAAAGCTTCGGTTGAAATTTTTTTTTGATATATATAGATTTATTATGCTAAAAAGAAAACCAAAATAAACAATTTTCGGTGGCAATGCAACACACCCCTCCTGGGGCTCGAACCACGAGCTCTTCGTTCGCCGATTGGTCGATTCTGCCGTAGGGATCAATTGTTGAGCGCAGCCAGTTGCAGTAGAAGAACTCAGGCTGCGAAAATCTCTACTCTTATACTGCAACTGGTTGGGCCGGTAAAGCGGTGGTGTCAGTGTTTCAGTGCGCAAAAGGTATTGAGCTCAAGTCCCAGTATCGGCGGATTAATAATTTACAATTTATTTAAGTTTTTCAGAAAGAAGAGAATGTTACTGCTCCGAAGGAACTGATGTTGCCACAAATTGCCCACCATGCATAGTCTCTTCTGCATGTATAACAAGAAAGAAAGTCGGTCAAGCCCGACTATAACATACTCTGTACCCTTAACGTCGCAGCTCGCGTTTGGTCACGAGCAGTGTTGCCAATTTGGCCTTTTTCCGGATAGATCTATCCTGTTTTTAACTGCTTCAGCCGGAAAAAATGTCAAACATCCCCTATCCGGAATTCTGTCCTTTTTTTGGTTCTCTTATCTGGAAATCTGGCATTTTTAGACTAAATTGATTATTTTAAATTGATTTTTTACAAACTATGTGGCATCTCTTTTATGCAAACTTTTATCGATATCGTGTATAATCGTACGCATATCGCAGCGTAATTTGCAGAAGTTAGCAAAAATTCCGCGATTGCTGGCTTCAGCAGCCAGATTTTAAAAACTGGTTGTGTCGCGATGAGTCGGACAGTAATAAGGCTTATTGCAAATACTGCAAATGCAGTGTAAACTCGAAAGTTGACCAAATTCGCGCGCACATGGCGACAAAAAAACATATACAAAACACATCATGTTTTAACCAAGGAAACAAAATTAGTTTTAAAGCAGTAAAACCGACTGAAGTTTGTCGCCAGGAAGCTGCATTAGCGATTGAGCCGGTCGATCACCTTAGTGAATTGTGCAAAAATCATTTGGCGCCAAAGACATTAAATTGCACAGAACAAAGTGCAAAAGCCTATTAAAAAATGTGTTGGCTGTGCATTTTAATGAAGATTTAAAATAGGACCTGGTCAACGAGAAGTTCAGTCTTTTGATTGACGAATGCACCGACATAAGTATAACCAAGCTCCTAGGTAAGTAATAGTAGTTAATAGAAGCAAATATATTTTAAATATTGCGGTATTTTCAGGCGTTTCTATAATGTACTACAGTACGCAACGTGAGGAAATTGTATCGACGCTCCTTTCACTGGTTCCAATTGAAAGTGGAGACGCCCAAAACATTAGCTTTCTCGGCATAAAATATTTTTAAGATATCGATCTGAAATTTAAAACGTACATTCATACTTTTCGGCTGTCCCACCTCAGGCACACAGGAAGGCTATTAAACATTTGTTTTCATGAGCAACGGGTATATCGAAGTCGGTTAGAGCCGACTTTAACTTACGCTCTCGTTTATATTTTAGGTTGACGGACAATTATGCAATTTTAAAAACAATTGACGCATTTTCGGTGGATCGTGCTCTTCGATCAAAAAAGGACACAATCCTGCCGATTTTGGAGCTGTTTGAAAAAGACGCAAAATATCTGCACAATACGCTACCGTCCACCAATTAAAATGGGAAAATGTTGAAAATACTTTGAGTTTTTGGTCCGAGGTAAACAAATATCGAGACAGCGCAGGTAATAGCCCCTTTTCAGACCTGGTAGCTTTTGCCCTGACTCTGCTTTCGGTGCCCATGGTCGAATGCGGAAGTAGAGAGGGTATTTAGCCAAGCTAATTTGGTAAAAAGCAAAACTAGAAATCGGCTGAAAGTGGAGACGTTGAGTGCAATTTTGACAGTCAGGTAATTATATATATATAAATTTTTTTATTTAAATCAGTTGTACATATATTTACATGTATTTTATCATTAGATTTGGATTACGTCGGCATAAGTTGTTTTGCCATAACTACAATTTGCCTGATAAATATTTATCATTAATTGGATCCATGGCGGCGTACGAGGAAAGAGATATGGCCGATGAAGATGTTATTGGAGAAGTCTCACAATTATTGCGCAAATAAAAAAATATAAATAAAACTTTTTGTCCTTTTTTCCGCCTCTTTTTAGTTTTCCAGCCTTTTTTTCCTGTTTTTTTTTTTCAATCTGTCTTTTTTTTTTTCGAAAAAATATTGGCATCACTGGTCACGAGTCAAACGGCCAGTTAACACACAACGCAGTGCGCTCTCTAAGTCTCTCTCTCTCTCTCTCTCTCCCTCTCTCTCTCTCTCACTAAGATTGTTTCTGCTGAACGCAATGCTTAGGTTATGGGTGGGGTGGGTGGTTGGTGTTAGCTGACCGTTTTTTGCTCATAACTTGAGTATCGTTCATCCGATCTTTATCATTTCTTCAGCAAATCGATAAATAATTTTGTTTACAAGGTATCTCTAGAAGGAACGAACGAACTATCTCCAAAACTGTAGGAGATATGACGTTTTTTCCAAATTGCGGGGGCGGGAGGGGGCGTGGCAAAAATTGAAAATAAACTTGATCTGCCTGCAAGTATAAGAAATATATGTCCCATACATGTCAAACCTCTATCTCTTACCATCTCTGAGATCTCTTCGTTCATACGAACGGACAGACAGACAGACAGACGGACAGACGGACATGGCTATATCGACTCGGCTGTTGATGCTGATCCAGAATATATATACTTTATAGGGTCGGAAACGATTCCTTCTCCCTGTTACATACTTTTGCACAAACTTAATATACTCTATGTACCTTCGGTACAGAGTTTAAAAAGAGCTGAGGGTAAATCGACTTTCTCTCTTTCCACCATTAAAGTGGATCTGCAGATCTTTAGCCCATTATTAATGGTGATCATTCGAAGATCTCGCTTAATACCAAGAACGTGCTCATTGAGTAAACAGCCACGGATCTAACCAAGGCCAAGGTGGTACTGGATACCATTGACTGTTTCTTCGCCGAGCATTGTGCCGAAAAGTTTACTCTTGAGCCTTGTTATGTGGTTATGTGGAAGACAGTAGCATCGTCTGTTATCCAGAGCTAGCCGTCCGGAAGGGAAAAATTTCGGTGAAGCCTATATATGCATAAATGAGCCTAGAGGCACAGGAAAAGGGAGACGCCCTGACTGTAAGTATTCCCCCATCGCGACAAGATGTGATCCATGCATGCGACATCTATGAAGACAAAGCTATCGATTTTGGCCATAGAAACATTAGGAAATCTCTGCCAACATTAATGCAGATAGCAAAACAGTTTCCTCTCAACACACTGACCGAGCAACTGCGAGAGCAAGTGTCGAAGCCCTGACTTAACGCGCACGCAAACTCAACAAATCAGCCGTAAAATTTGCTTTAATAGTTAAAATAATGAACTATAGTTCAAATGAACTATCAAATAATGAACTATAGTTAAAAAATGAGCTATAGTTCAAATGAACTGAAGCAAGGAGCTATTAATTTTTTAAGCTTGCAAATTTTCTTAACTTAACTTCATCTGCTGCTACTGTAGATCTACTTATAGCATTCCAAAATGCGGAAGCTTTCGCTAAAGAAAAATGTTCTCTATTACAGCTCAATTACCTTTAAATCAGACTCTTCTAAAAACTCAGGCTTCACGCTTATTCCCTTAAAACTGTACACTGTAAATGTTTTACAGAAATTGAATGCATTATCTGTAACTGTTTGACATATTTTGGTATTTCTAAGTTTGTATTTTCTAGGAACTCATGGCGCGTCTACTGCTGAGTTTGGGAAATAACTTAGCTAAGAATGTTCGACGAAAATCATTTAAAACTTTAATTTATATAAATTATACAAGCTGCAAGGGTATATGAACTTCAGTCGAGCCCAAGTTAGCTTATCTCTATTTTTTTTTTTCTAAAAATTAAGTGAAATATGTGAATTTTTTTCATGTGTCAAAACACTTTCTTGACATTTTTTCAGATAAAGGCCGTTTTGTTACTCATTCAGCCTTGATAAATTCAATAAAACTAAAGGATTTTGATTTCACAAACTTCTTCACTTTTTCCTCGATTGTTTGAACTATTCAAATTCTACCGTTACAAAATCGCAGCCACCTTACGTTACCAGTCTCTGCCTCAGTCAGCCGTTAAGTAAAACGCGTTAGTGTATTTTCACATTCCACCCCCAACATGGCTCTGAACCAATTTCTCGCTGTCAGTCGCCTCGCGAATCTCCTTGTTAACTGTTTGCCACTTTGCAATTTTGCTGCAACTTTTTTTGGGGTCTTTTGATAAAACGTAAAATTGTGCGTGAGTACCGTTTAGTACAACGCTCCGAGCCGGTAGTGAGTGATAACAGTTTTACGCATATTTTTGATAACATTTTGTTGTTGTGTGCGTGTGCGGCAGGCGTCGGTCTGTGTGGCGTCGCCAGTTGTTGTTGTTGTTGTTGTTTATGGCTGTGCCGGCATATGGCATTGGCTTGCGGTTGTTTTTGTTTGTGCTGTTGCCGCGCCGTTACCGCAGGCAGTTGCAAAGTTCTTACATATATTTTGTTTTGTCAGTTGCTGTTTATTGCAATGGGCTGGAGGAGGTGGGTTTGGTGCTGGGGGTGTTGAGCCTAATTAAAATGGCAGCTACAAGTGTTAAGATGAGACTAAGATTTGCAGAGTTAATCATATTTTAAATTGTTTATGGGCCATGCTAGGGCTTGGCATTCTTGACTTACAAAGGCCAATCCGCCAATTTAGGCTATGATTTTAAAATACGATGTTTGGATTGTTAGTATGGAGTACAACTCCAGTTCGGTTCGTCAGTTTGAACCTTAAAATTTGTTATGTTGTTTGTTAATATGAGTTTAGATATATTCCTGGCTTAAACCTGGTTTAAAACAGTTTAAAAAGTGTTGAAATCATCTAAAATTTTGCTTTCTTAATGCAAAAGCTACATATAAATATCATACTTCGAAAAAGCATCTGGGAGATCGCTTTTTTAAATAGAATACCAAGGACTGAACCCTGAGGTTCTCTACATTTGCTGTCAAAGTTTTCATTGGTAAAGATTTTTGGACGGGTATTTACCCTATATAAAGGGTGCGCCGCTCACGTTAGCCAGCAGCTTAGAGTGCAGGCAAAGTTTGAGTTCTTAATTATGCACACAAAACAATAATTAAATTAAACAACTGACTCATCGCACATTTTGGAAATTAAATTCCTAGAAAACATTTGATTATCGTTAAAATCCTTATAAGTGTGCTCTTTATAAACGCTAAATATGGTACAGAATATGGAGAATATTGTTCCATAGAGGAAATGGTATACTCACACAAATCATTTGGCAAATTTTAAAGGAAGAAATGTACTCTGATGACTGGTATATTAAGGTTAAAGGGAGCTACATCTATCCGGCATCGTTAAGGACCTATAGGACATTATAGACCTACACACCTGATCATATTAATAGGTACACACATCAACTCTGACTTTAAGGTAACAGAAAACAGTTATATTTATTGTTTCAAACTTAAAATTTGTTCTCATTGGTTCTTAAACTATTTGTTTTTAGTAAAATAAACTTAATTGTAACATACAATAATAATATAACATAAAAGAGATCATTTTGTGTTTCAGATACGTTTTCAGTGTGATCATAATAATAGGTACACTTCATGTGTTGGAAAGAAAAAAAATTTTAATTTCCATTTTGTGTTCTTTTTTTTAGGTAAATTAGTATTCCCTAACTTAGTATCCAGTGTATACACCTCTATTTTTGGCCACTACTGCTATTCTTTTTGGCATACTTTTAATAAGAGCCTGGCAGGTCTCTACTGGTGTCTCATACCACAGTTTTTGGACACCTTCATATTATTTTTGTTTATTTGAAAATGAATGCTTTGCCAATTTCTTTTTCAAGTCTCCCCACAAGTTTTCAATGGGGTTAAGTTTGGGGGATTGGCTTGGCCACTTCAGAACGTCAACTTTTTGGTCCTCGAAAAATTTAGATAACAGCCTTGATGTGTGTTTAGGATCATTTTCTTGCTGAAATACCCAACGTAATGGCATATTTTCCTCAGCATACGGTACCATAACTGTTTCCAATATGGATTTGTTCTCTTCAGCCTTCATTTTGTTCGTAGTCTGATAAATTGGACCTACGCCGTACCAGGAGAAGCAACCCCATACCATTATATTGCCACCTCCATGTTTGACTGTTTTTTATTGTAAACCGTGGATGGAATTCCTTTCCATTAGGGCGTCGAACATTCATTTCACAGTCATTCCCAAACAAATTAATCTTGGTTTCATCGCTCCATAATATGTTTCTCCATTTTTTCTCCCCGGTGTATCCTACCCAGTCTTTGTGGTCCCTGATCACTGATCAGGTCACTGATTACAAAATTATTCACTTGATACTTGTGAGAAACGGAGACTGTACCTATTATTATGATCAGGCGAAATGTGTGGTGGACTCGCAATTTATAGAAAAGCTTTGATATACGGGGCAGCCCCTCTTTCAACTCTTTGTCACAGTGTGGCCAGATATTGACAACAACAAAAAACCAAAAATTAAAAAGTTTTCAACACTAAAAGTACGAAAAAACCATCTATAATTAAAAAATTCCGGTGTGTACCTATTAATATGATCATGTGTGTATAGCCACCCGATTTCGATCAACTTTTTCAATTTAGCTTAAAAGCGTTTAATATGAATAATCACCGAGCTTAAGAACGATTTACTTGAAAACAAAAAAGTATTTCTCACTAAGACCCATTTTTCGACCGATCGGTCCTATGGCAGCTATAAGTTATAGTCAACCGATTTTGACCAAAATTTGCAAATCTGTTTAAAAGCATATAATATTAATAATGGCCAAGTTTAAGGACGCTGACGCTGAAAACAAAAAAGTTTTTCTCACTAAGACCCATTTTTTGACCGATGGTTCTTATGGCAGCTATAAGATTTAGTTATCCGATCCGGTCGTTTCCGATATATTAGCAGCGTGCAGTAAAAAGAAGATTCTGTGCTAAATTTTAGCTCGATAGCTTTAAAACTGAAAGACAAGTTTGCGTCGAAACACACATATGAACGGACAAAGGTCACTTAACTCAGCTCGTCACCCTGATCAAGAATATATATAGTTTAAGGGCTCGCAAGGTTATGAAAAATCACAACTTCATTATCAAAATAACAAAAACCTCTATTATAAATCCATTTTTTCCTTCTTTTTTATAGTCTTTGTACTTTATTTTGAGAACCGGCATGAAATTGTCAACGTTAGACTAAAAGACTAATATTTACCAAAACTCGTAAATGTTGAAATTTTTAGTAGTCATTGGCTCAAAAGTTAAATTTTGGTTGGTTCAATCACAGAAAAAAAAACGAGAAGGCCAAGCTAACTTCGTCTGTGCCGAAGTTTTTATACCCTTGCAAAAGCTGTTTTTGAAATGACAGAGTTTAATGAAAAAACTTTTGTAACTAAAATCCATTTTCCGTCAGATGAACATCTAATTTCGACCAAATTTCGCGAATCTTTTTGAAAACATATTAAATTAACAATCGAAAAGTTTAAGAACGGTAAAATTGAAAACAAAAAAGTTTTTCTCACTAATAGCCTATTTCCACTGGCTTCATTTCTTATCATTTTCATTTCTAAAAATGATGCTGTTTCCATTGACAAATCTTCATCATTTTGATATTCGCAATGCCACGTTGACAAAAACAGCTGAATGGTTTAATTTAAACAACAGGCGCCACTTTCAAACTCACGGGGAGTTTTTGCAATATTTACCCAAAAAAAGACATACCCGGCAGGAAAGCAATTACCCTGGGCGAACGCATTGTTAACGCCCTGAATTATCAGCAGAAAGCTAAATACACAACTTATTTTGACTAATTTATATTATAAACAAAATTGCGCCTACTTTTTAAATTAAAATCCACATTTTATTGGTGATGACACTTTCTATTTCCAGCGAGTAACGAGTAGTGCCAGAGAGTAGCGAGTACTTTCTAAAAAAATACCAAATTCCTTCGTGGGGAATGCCATCATTTTTGAGAAATGAAGGAAATGAAGGGCAAAATGCAACAACAATTTGTATGGAAGAAATTATAAAATTTTCTTCATTTCTTGTCATTTCAAGAAATGAAGCTTCATTTCTTTGGTGGAAATAAGCTATAAGACTCATTTTCCGACCGATAAGTCCTATGGCAGCCTGAAGATATAATCATCTGATTTCGACCAAAATTTTCAAATTAGTTTGAAAGCGTTTAATATTAATAATCGCCGACCTTAAGAACGATTTACATGAAAAAAAATTTTTTTTCACTAAGACCCATTTTTTGACCGATCGGTCCTATGGCAGCTATAAGATATAGTCATCCGATTTTGACGAAAGTTTGCGAATCTGTTTGAAATCATATAATATTAATAAGGGACGAGTTTGAGGACGCTTACATTGTAACCAAAAAAGTTTTTCTCAGTAAGACCCATTTTCTGACCGATCGGTCCCATGGCAGCTATAAGATATGGTCATCCGATTTTGACCAATGTTTACAAATCTGTTTGAAAGCATATAATATTAATAATGACCATGTTTGGGAACGCTAACATTAAGAACAAAAAAGTTTTTCTCACTAAGACCCATTTTTTGACCGATGGTTCCTATGGCAGCTATAAGATATAGTCATCCGATTTTGACCAAAATTTGCAAATCTGTTTGAAAGCATATAATATTATTAATGACCGAGTTTAATCACGTTAACATTGAAAAAAAAAAAGTTTTTCTCACTAAAACCCATTTTCCGACCGATCGGTCCTATGGCAGCTATAAGATATAGTCATCCGATCTTGACCAAAATTTGCAAATCTGTTTGAAGCATATAATATTAATAATGGCCGAGTTTAAGGCCGCTAACATTGAAAACAAAAAAGTTTTTCTCACTAAGACCCATTTTTTGACCAATGGTTCCTATGGCAGCTATAAGATATAGTGATCCGATCCGGTCGGTTCCGACATATTAGCAGCGTGCAGTAAAAAGAAGACTCTGTGCAAAATTTCAGCTCGATAGCTTTAAAACTGAGAGACTAGTTTGCGTAGAAACAGACGGACAGACGGACAGACAGACGGACAGACAGACGGACAGACAGACGGACGGACAAAGCTCAATCGACTTAGCTCGTCGCCCTGATCAAGAATATATATAGTTTATGGGGTCGGAAATGAATATTTCTATGCGTTGCAAACTGCTGGGCAAAATTATAATACCCTTTGCAAGGGTATAAAAATAGGGGAAGCTAACTTTGGCTCGACCGAAGTTTATATACCCTTGTAGCTTCTTTAATTTATATAAATTAAGGTTTTAAATGATTTTCGTCGAACATTCTTAGCTGAGTTATTGCCCAAACTCAGCAACAGTTGGCGCCACTACTTTGACCATTTGCTTGCCAGTTTTTATATGGCAGCTATACGATATATTCATCAGATTTCGATCAAACTCGTCAAAATTGTGTGGAAACCGATAATATTCATAAACGGGAAGTATAAAGACGCTACCATTGAAAACCAAAAAGTTTTTCTCACTAGAACTACTTTTTCGACCGATTGATCCTATTGCAGCTATATGCTGTAGTCATCTGATTATGAAAAAACTTGCCAGAATTGTGTGGTAGCATATAGTATTGATCAGTAACAAGTTTGAGAGCGATAGCATTGAAAACGAAAAAGTTTTTCCTACTAAGATTTTTTCTCTGAACTAACTTTTGTATGACAGCTATACTATATAGTTGTCCGATTTTCATCAAACTTGGTGGAATTATGTAAAGTTATAAAAATCTGAAAAATGCAAGGTTTGGGAGCGTTTGCATTGAAAACAAAAAAGTTTTTCTCACTAAAACTAGTTTTTTGACCGATCGTTCCTATGGCAGCTATAGTCTACAGTCATCCAACCCGGTCGGTTCCGATAAATGTGCAGCGTCTTTGTACCTAAAGACTTCGTGCAAAGTTTGGTTAAGATGGCATTTAAACTGATGGAGGAGATCGCATAAAAACAGACGGAGGGTCAGACGGACATGGCTTTATCAACTCAGCTCGTCATGCTGATCAAGAATATATATACTTTTTGAGGTCGTAGATGATTCCTTCTATGTGTTATAATCTTCTTATGATACACTTTTCAAGTGAAGTAGTAGTAGTAGTAGTAGTTCTTTTATTTGGTATATTTTTTCCATTTTTCAATTCATTCGAGCAGCAATACTAAAGAACTTTTAAGAAAAAGGCTTGGCTTATAAACTTTATTACATATAGATGCTTATATAAGTATGGGGTCGCTATTGCGAGTTTTCGTGGGGCTACTCCGCCCAAATTCCCCGCTCATCGCGAGATAGTGGATCTTCCACCCAGAAGAAAACCCGACAGCTCCCTTTTAATTAAAAGTTCCCTGTCATTATGCTGGTTCTGTAACTGGAACAACCATGCGAGCAGTCAACGCTCCCGAAAAATTGGACATGTTGCGCAAAAGTGGATGACATTTTCCCATTCGCCAAGATTACAAAGGCTACATATCTCAGATGGGTTATGCCTATGTGGGGAATAGTTCAGGTTCTGCATATCAGTTCTGGCTTTGAAAATAGCTAAGATCGAAGTTGTGTCATATTCGATATGAATGTGATTTGTGTGTATTTGGAAAACTTTTCATCATTTATTAACACAATAATATGCTCTGGTCTTTCTAAAGTTATACTCGGATTGTTGTTCTTGTGTTGTTGAGAAAAATACAAAATTTAAATAAGGGGCAAATACAGAAAAATCACTTTTGAGAATGAAAAACATGTGTATTTTCAATTTCTAATTTTGTCGCTTTATACTCTCTCTTCCTATGGGTTGGATGTTTGTGTGTGATGTATGGGGGTGTTGTTGTTGTTGGTGTATATCTATGTTTTCCAAATTTGATAGTTCGATTAGCTGTTGCAAAGAATAATACATCATTATCATCGGCATTATGTCGCGGATGTGTTGTTTTTGTTTATGTTGACCAAAATTGTTATTTACCATTCTTCTGCTCGTCCTCAGATTCCGATTCTTCAAATTTCAACAAATTTGCGCATTTGTTCCAGAAAATGCATTTTGCCCTTGATTGAGTGACTATCCAGTGACTAACCAGCGCAAGATACTCTCCTCGGACAGTACTTCGGTCTTGTAGAACAGCAAGATAATCTTTATTCAAGATAAGAATTAATATGGCAAACGATTGCAGCAGAGTGCAGTAGGTCTTCAGATGGCGAACGGCTTGATCGGTAACCAGTTCCTCCTTTTTGTTCCACTCGCCCAGCGACATGATAGTGGACCAAATAATACCAATTATCTCATGATCGGGAATGTTGGTGCGTTGGGCAAACTCTTTGATATCGGCGGTTATCTCTTTGTGTGCCTTCTCATCATTAATATCATCGATGAGTGTCGATGATCTCGTTAAGTTCCTTGTCAACAAAAACTTGTTTAAAATATTCCTCAGTACGTTTGTTTGGTGGGAAAAAGTCCATAAGATTGCTTTCCAGTCCACCCTTCCTAAGCGCCTGAATCAGATATGCAATGCCCTTCTCTTGCTTGAACGTTAAAAACAGCTCCAGTAAAAACTCAAGTACAATGCCATCCTTGATCAGATGCTCGTTGTTTAGTACCAGTAATACATTTGGCGGTACAGAGCCATTAACTAATATTGGTCTTGGAAGTAGTTAAGCTCCTTGAGATCCAGGTTCAGTTGTCTATAGCTGTAACGAGTTTGGCTTTGGCGTGCACATATTTCACAAATTTGTTCGGGCTCTATTATACACTGCCATAAGCAGGGCTTGTTGCGCGGGTTTCCAAGTTGAAGGGCTGCCTATATGCAAATCAATACCATACTCCTGTGATAGGTTTTCCCATACAAGGATACATTGCGACTTGGTTTCTACCAAGAAGTTTGCCGCAATAAAGAGTAGCCGATGTATTAGCCGTGGTAGTGATAAGGACTTCGTTCACGTATCGAAAGTGCCGCATTAATGTGTGTTCATAAAGATCCAAAAGGACTGTTTCCAAGTGTATGGCGTACGTGGGAGTGTTCTGAGAAATATTTTCAAGTCTATAAAAAACATATCACAGCTGGAAAAGAGTGTCAGGCGACCATAAAAATACCAAATTTGACTTTTTTATTTTGCCGTTTTTGGTATTTTTTGGCTATCTCAGCACGCTATTATGATTTTAGGATCCAGTCTCGTCATAATTAATGACTTTTTCGTGCACCCAAATAGTTTGAAGTTCACCGTACCGTCTTTATTAGAAAATTCAGCAACTTCTAAGAAATAGAACAAGTATTTTAGTCTACTAAAGATAGTACCAATAAGTTCTTGAAATTGCTATACAGACAACCTGCTCTTTTGTTATGTAGTTTTATGCTGTTGATAATTGAAAACAAACCCAACTTTCAATTTCACTTTAATAAATTTTTTAAAAGTGAACTTATTCAATTTGTAAACATTAAAATGTTGTATTTAGAAGTCCCTTCAGATTATTGCGAGTCATCTGCCAGCGCTGCCATGCTGTGAAAGACGTTCGATTTTCGAGAACCAGAGAGAGATTGTTGGGAATAAGAGACTACCATTTTAAATGTTCGTTAAGCAATTTGTTTTTGTTTAACTCCCAATTTCTTTTTTTTCCCGACCTTGAACAATCACGCGCCCAAAATTGCCTTCTTCTCCCCGCAAACTCTCAACCAACTGTAAATTCTACAACTGTTTTGCATTTTCAGCGCCTCCTTTGCCCATTAGGGCCATGTAATTATTCTGATTACTTGCCACCAGCCATCAGCTACCAGCAACAACAATAGCAATTCCCTTGCGGCGCTACTGACCCAGTGCCCAGACACAGACACATAGCGTGCGTTACCTAGACAGAGTGAGTGAGTTCCCGTAACGATTTTGGCCATTTGACCAACGACGTCACACGGGGAAATGCGCCGTAACACAAATAATTACGCTTCAATTGTTGCTCTCTTAAGGATTTCGGTTTGATTGTCTTGAGCTTTTGATGAACGGAAAATAAATAAAAACAGAAATAAACACACAGCTTCCACGTAAAAGCTTAAAGTGACAAACGGAAACGGAAACGCAACCGAGAAAGAAAAACGATACTTTAAGAGGTAAGTTATAAGTGGAATACTCAAGGATGGTAACAGACAATTTAAGGCTTAGGGCCGATTTCTCATCTTCTATTTGTTACATAAACTTAGAGATAAAAGAGTTCAACAATTAGAGAGTAACAATTTACTCAGTTATTTGTTAGTTTATGTGACAGATAGCAAATCTATGTAGAAGATAAGAAATGGGCCCTAAATTTTGAGATTATCTGTCACATAACAACTCTTTAGAAGATGTGAAAACGGCCACTTAAATTTGTAAAAGTTTATCTAAAAATAAACATTTAAATTTCTATTTTCATTTTCTCAAATCACAAAATTATTTTCTAAAGTGTTTAACAATTTTATAAAATCTTCCAAGCAGAAAAAAAAACGATTATGGCTTAGGACTTAAACTGGAGCTGTATAGAATTATACACCTTTAATGAGCACGGCTGTAAGTTTGAATTTGTACTGACTCACTCTTGCGAGCGATCTTGCTTTTATGTCAAAATTTCTTCCTTAACTCTTTTCTTAACTAACGATGTGGATGTAATCACATCCATGTATGTAAATATAAGAATGCGTTTGTGAAAAGAATACATATTGCCTCACACGATGCATATTAAGTGGCACCCACGGTCCTGGTCCTTTTCAAGTGGTGTGTCTGACCCTTGTCAGCAACCCTAATTACATGTAATGTTACAAAGAATGATAAATTATGGGTAGGTTGGTTGTGTCTAGGGCATATGACATTCAACGCTACGTCAGGATCGTGGTCGATATTTTCAATACTTTGCAGATATGAATACCGTTGGGGAATGGGGATTGGTTCCATGATTCCATAATTACAAGTTATTGCAACCGAAAGTGTTTTTTCATATGCGGAAAAGTTTATCGCACCATAGGATTTACAACACACTCAAAAACCAGGGCCACTCAGTCGTTTTGTACTTTGTTTTGTACATTTTTTACAGTTTTTCGGTAGAAGTTTCCCACTACATCAGGCGATCATGTCAAATTACAACTTTTAGTCGAATATCGAAGCTGTGCAGTGCGTCACCTTGTATATGTACATCATGGATTGGTTCCAGTCAGCTTACACACATTTGTAACGACCGGTTCTGTTCAGAACATGGTTTTTATAGCTAGGTCTGGTGACCATTTTCCATATTTCCGAACGTTTTAGAATGAAGCTTTGAATCTTTATATAAGGTTGTCAAAAAAGTCTTGCGGTATTTCCGCAAGCTTGTCTTTGCAAGCGCGTAGTAATAGTTGTATTCGTCGCATCCGTTCACACTAGAGCTTTTTGGAAAGCTCTTTTCACGCGCTAACACGTGTTTGATTTATTGTTGTTTGTTTTTAGTCGTTCGTGAGTTATAGCGTCGCAAACACGGAGCAAAATAAAGAGAAAATACGGCACATTTTACAGTACTACTACGATAAAGGCAAAAATGCATCTCATGCTGCCAATAAAATTTGTGCAGTTTATGGACCCGATACAGTTTCCATTTCCACCGCACAACGATGGTTTCAACGTTTTCGTTCTGGTGCAGAGGTGATCGAAGATGCGCCACGGTCCGGAAGGCCTGTCGTCGAAAATTGCGATAAAATCGCTGAATTGATCGAAAGAGACCGGCATAGTAGCAGCCGTAGCATCGGCCAAGAGCTGGGCATGAGTCATCAAACCGTTATAAACCATTTGAAGAAGCTTGGATTCAAAAAGAAGCTCGATGTATGGGTGCCACACGACTTGACGCAAAGAAACATTTTTGCCCGTATGGATGCATGCGAATCGCTTCTGAATCGCAACAAAATCGACCCGTTTTTGAAGCGGATGGTGACTGGCGATGAAAAGTGGGTCACTTACGACAACGTGAAGCGCAAACGGTCGTGGTCGAAAAGCGGTGAAGCTGCCCAGACGGTGGCCAAGCCTGGATTGACGGCCAGGAAGGTTCTTATGTGTGTTTGGTGGGATTGGCAGGGAATCTCATCCACTATGAGCTGCTCCCCTATGGCCAAACGCTCAATTCGGACCTGTACTGCCAACAACTGGACCGCTTGAATGCAGCACTCATGCAGAAGAGGCCATCTTTGATCAACAGAGGCCGAATTGTCTTCCATCAGGACAACGCCAGGCCACACACATCTTTGGTGACGCGCCAGAAGCTCCGGGAGCTCGGATGGGAGGTTCTTTTGCATCCACCGTATAGTCCGGATCTCGCACCAAGTGATTACCACCTATTTCTGTCCATGGCGAACGAGCTTGGTAGTCGGAAGTTGGTCACAAGAGAGTCCTGTGAAAATTGGCTCTCCGAGATTTTTGCCAATAGGGAAGCGAGCTTCTATAAGAGGGGCATTATGAAGTTGGCATCTCGTTGGGAACTCGTCATCGAACAAAACGGCGCATATTTGACTTAAATCGCATTATTATAACCAATTTTATGAACAATTGAAAATTCAATCAAAATACCGCAAGACTTTTTTGACAACCTATTATCTTTATACTTTGTCATTTGATTTGTAGTAGGGCGAAGAATCCCAAAAGGTCCGTTAAGCCGTATATTCTGAAAAAATTGTTAATTAGGGGGAGTATAGGATCTTAAATAACAAAATTTCTTGTCCCACTTAAGAACATTTGCTAATGGGTTTCGAAGCTAGAAGAATCCCAAAAGGTCCTTTGAGTCGGATATGCTGAAATCAATGTTTTGTAGAAGGTGCGGAGAATCTTTAAATACAAAATGTCCTTTTTCAGTTAAGAACAATTGTTGCAGGGCTTAAAGCAAGCACAGGTCAACAAGCTCTGAGGTTGTAGTATGAACACTTGTTCATTTTGACTTTTTTATTGAATTTAATTATAAAGTCTTAAGCTTAGTTCACATAGGCAAATAATTTGACAAATTTTTAGGAAATTTTAATAAAAATTTGTTTAAATTCGCCAAGTTGGCGAACTTCTAGGCCATATTTGAAGAAATTAGTAGTAAATATTAACTGTCACCCATGAAAGGTCCTTTTCAAGTGCTGTTTCTGACCCTTGTCAGCAACCCTAATTAAATGTAATGCTACAAATATTGATAGTTTATGTTTTAAGTTCGGCAAAATCTGCAATAATGGCAATTTAGCTAGATTTTCATAAAAATTTTCTAAAAATTTGTCGAATTATTTGCCGGCTCTAGGTCTCGCTATGTTTGTAGATAACTTTAAAACAGGGACACACCACACCACAAAGATGGTTAGTTGACCCAACAGCTGTTTCATTGGTATCTCTACTAAAACATCAGCGGTCTTCACCTGACCCACAATCAGGAAACAACTCCCTCCTCATGCCTGCAATGCCATAATCGCTTGGGAATTCCAATGCGACTCAACAGCAAAAACAGTCACCACGAGCCATAGCCGCGTTGTCTGTGGCCTTTGCCTGTGTGAACTTAGCTTTGGACTTATGTATGTTTAGTGCAAAGCTTTGCCTGCGTAGGTTCAGCTAAGCTGAAAGATTTCTACCCTTTCCCACTTAAACATTATCAAACTCTTCGATGAAATGAGTTCAACTGAAACGATTTCTCTTGTGGTTTTCGGTTAGGTTTAGCATTTTCTTAAAGCACATATTATCGGTTCGATAAGGTTTGATTCAGTTTTCATACAGAATCGATTTGCATCCCTGATTTTATGAGAATCTATAGTTTTGGAAGCAAGAAAATACCGAAATTTTATACACTCAGAGTTTTAGATATATCGGGATAGAATTTATACTATTTTGAACTTAAAATTTAAAGGATGGATGTACTTAAATGAAGAAGGAATTTTTCTAGAATCAAAAAAATACTGTTAATGGTATTAAAATGAGAAGCAAACTTTTTGAATCAAGCCTTCATTTAATTTAATACAGAGGCATATTTTCAAGAACAAATGGGATTCAGATTAGAATTTATTGGGCTTAAACTAAGAACATTTTGCACTTTTTGTTATGTTTCAAGAATGTATTGATGTTGACTTAAGAATTTTTTAGACTTCAATTAAGAATATTTTAAACTTTTTTTAAGAGTAAATCGGGTTGTACTTAAGAGCATTATAACCTAAACGAAATGTACTTAATATGCCCCAAAACAGTTTGAAATCAAGTATTTCGTACTTGAAATGAGAATTTGGTACTTAAATCAAGTATTTTCGTTATAAAGTACAAAGTTCTTGGGTTTTTTCTGAGTAAACAGGTTCAGTTTAATGGATGGAATCAAGTTTCAATTGGCATTCAAAGTTTCGAGAAATAATGTTGTAAAGTTTCACCTATTCAAAGGTAAACGTACTCACAAATTTTTGTTCAAAACTCATTTTAGCCTTCTATCAATTCTTTGTGAAATCTATCAATTAACTTAAAAAAATTGAATATGTCTTGTATTATAAAGCTCCATCTTACTCAGTCAAAAAAATTGCCATCTATCATAAATAATAATGCCCAGCCATGTTGACTTATAAAGTGGGAAGCCACGGGCTTAAATATGTACCATGTGCATGTCCTTTGTCAAAGTGGCGCAAACAACGCGCCAGGCATTGTCCTCCCAGTATACGACTCGGCGGGTTGTCGTCCTCGCATATGCAAATGGCGGGAAAACAAAACAAAAAAAATAAACGAAATAAAAAAAAACCTAAGTGCTCTGGTTTTTGATTGCCGCTGCACGAGCTTCTTCAAGCGTCTCTTAAGCCCTAAGCTCATCCATCATGTGTCCTGGCAAATGCTGCATTCAATTTGTCATTAGACCAATACTCCCCGCCCCAACAACGTTAGTGCACCGAACAAACACACACACACACACACACACACTTAGAATGACTGATGGAAATGTTACGCGTGCAACTAAAAAAAGGATGCTGAATACAAGTGCTATGCAAATAGGTAGGATTGGAAATCACTTGGAATATACCTAAGCTGTCAACATCGATCAATGTTATGCATTCTTTGGCTTAGGTGACAGACAAAAGGTGGTAAACTGGTTCAGTTTTTCACCCAATCGTTCGTGCCTTCTTCGCTTTAATGAAGATTAATATAATAACAATTCTATTTAACGTGAAAAAGAAAAATAAATTGAAAAAGTTTGTTTTAGTGGAAGCGAAGAGACTTTAAAGCCTGTTCAAACAATATGTTATCGTACTTCCAAAAGATTACTCTGAATTAAACTATAGTTAGCAAAGAATAGGGGATGATACCAAATACATTGAATTATGTATATCACAATGCCCGTTGCTTAATTAGTAATAACGATTTGAATAAAACGCATATATGGCGCGAGTGAGTAGCTTCTCTTCCAGAAGCTGTAAGAACCTTTATTTGATATTTGGTCTCTTTGTAAAAATTTTTTGATTAGACCCATGCAAATATGACCCTCCCATTTGTGGCTGCATTATCTTAATCAATAGGTGTTAGAACTAGGTATTAGAACCCCCGAGCTTTTGTTCAAACGCAAGCAAATAGTTTCACTATTTTTATGTGATCTCTGCACTCGTGCTTAAACGCAAGCAGATATTGGGCTAGTTTATATCAAATATCTTTGAACACAATTTTAAAATTGGATTCGAAAAAATAAAAAACACACGGAAAAATCTTTTTTGTATCCAGTTAGAGGTTTAAATATGGCTGGTATGCCATTTCCCAATCTGAAAGACAATCCATTATAGTAGGTGACTCTGGCTATGATTATGATAATGATTGTGTTGCAGCAGCCTAAAAATGGACTCTGATTCTTCTTCCTTCAGTGCTACACAAAATAACATGAATGAAACTCTCGCATTGCTTGCATAAGCTCAGAATTACATTCCAAATACATTCCATTTACTATTGTAAAAACTCTTTTTATTTTTATAAGCTTAAGATACAAATTAGGGAGTTTAAAATAAAATCTTTATCTCGTATTCGGAATCGGAGCTCTGCTTCTCGTCATTTGCCTGAGAAGTAATAAACTTCAGGCAGAAAGGCAAAAAGAGCTTTTGATATCTCTTACAATTCAGAACATTTTGTCGAATTTTCATCTATATTATTTTGTAAATGTTTTATGTTTAGAAAAATCCTGATAGATGCCTTTAAACTATTTATACCCTGTTCCCATTAAAAATGGGATAAGGGGATCATGAAGTTGTGCAAATGTATGTAACAGAGAGAAGGAATCGTTTCCGACCCTATAAAGTATATATATTCTTGATCAGCATCAACAGCCGAGTCGATATAGCCATGTCCGTCTGTCCGTCTGTCTGTCTGTCTGTATGAACGCGTCGATCTCAGAGACCATAAGAGATAGAGACACAAATTTTGGCATGCACATAGGTGTATACCGTACCCAGTTCAAGTTTGTTTCAGATTTGGAAAATTCCCCCCCCCCCCCCCCCCCCTCCCCCCTTAAACCACAAAAAACTGTCACAGCCACAATTTTAAAGTTTGAACCTAGTGGCTTAATATATACTATCCTAGGCCTTATATCTAACTACTCTCTAAAGGAAAATAAGATACGAGCAAAAACACAAAAGTTATTAGCGTTTGTGTATGTGAGTGTGTTTGCATGTGTGTCTCAATTGAACAGGGTATTTTGTAGTCGGGAAACTCGACTACAGCGCTCTTACTTGTTTTTTATGAGTTTATAACACAGAAATATTCGCTATTACGAATATTGTGTTCTAAATGGTGGAAAATTTTGCATATTGATATCTATATTTATAAACGAGTTCAACCTGACTGACTTACTGACTGGTGACCGTCACACAGCCCAAACCATAAGAGATAGGATGCTGAATTTTTCACAGTAGTTTTATCTTTTGCTGAAAGTTAGTACTAAGAACGGATTATGGAAAATTCTGTCGGGAAATGTGGAAAATTTGCGAAAAACGTTTGTATTAAACTTTTTATACCCTTGCAAAGGTTATTATAATTTTGCCCAGACGTTTGCAACGCATAGAAATATTCATTTCCGACCCCATAAACTAATATATATTCTTGATCAGGGCGACGAGCTGGGTCGATTGAGCTTTGTCCGTCCGTCTGTCTGTCTGTCCGTCTGTTTCTACGCAAACTAGTCTCTCAGTTTTAAAGCTATCGAGCTGAAATTTTGCACAGAGTCTTCTTTTTACTGCACGCTGCTAATATGTCGGAACCGACCGGATCGGATGACTATATCTTATAGCTGCCATAGGAACCATCGGTCAAAAAATGGGTCTTAGTGAGAAAAACTTTTTTGTTCTTAATGTTAGCGTTCCCAAACTCGGCCATTATTAACAATATATGCTTTCAAACAGATTTGCAAACTTTGGTCAAAATCGGATGACCATATCTTATAGCTGCCATAGGACCGATCGGTCGGAAAATGGATATTAGTGAAAAAAATTTTTTTCTTTTCAAGTAAATCGTTCTTAAGGTTGGTGATTATTAATATTAAACGCTTTCAAACTAATTTGAATATTTTGGTCGAAATCAGATGACTAAATCTTCAGGCTGCCATAGGACTTATCGGTCGGAAAATGAGTCTCAGTGAGAAAAACTTTTTTGTTTCAATTTTATCGTTCTTAAACTTGGCGATTGTTAAAATGTTTTGTTGTTTGTTGATATGTTTTCAAAAAGATTCGCGAAATTTGGTTGAAATTAGATGGTCATCTGACTGAAAATGGATTTTAGTTACAAAAGTTTTTGTTTCTTATCTAAGCGTTCTTAAACTTATTCATTTCAAAAACAGCTTTTGCAAGGGTATAAAAACTTCGGCACAGACGAAGTTAGCTTGGCCTTCTCGTTTCTGTATGTCTTGTTTATTGCGCTACTCCAAAGGTAAATGAAAACAACAGTCGCAAGGCACTGTCACTGTTTAGTCACTGTTTAGTCACTGTTAAGTCACTGTCTAGTCACTGATTAGTCACTGTTGAATCACTGTAAAGTCACTGTTCAGTCACTGTTTAGTCACTGCATACACTAGGCAACAAGGAAAATTATATTGAATGGTTGGGGTTGATTCTATATGATTTCCGTGTGTTGAACACGAATCTGTTTTCAGAAATGGTTCATCACGTGGAGATTTTCAGTAATTTGAGCTTAAGGTTGCAAAAAGTGCCTACTAAGACCCTTTTCAGACGCATTTTGTGGGGAAACCATACTTTTGTTTTGACTTTTTTTTGGTATTATCGTAAATTACTATTTCTTAACTTTAAAATAAACTAACCCAAAGAATTGTACGATATTTTTAAGCGAAGATATACCATTTGGAATACATAGTCTCGATAATAATAAAAAACCCAAACTGCCTACTGCACAAAAGTATACCTTGCAGAAACAGTACAACCGGCTAGTAATTGTATAGAATTTCAATGAAAATTTATACAAGCGTAGGATCTACAGCAGGAAAAATTTTTTTTGATTTATTTCATTTGATTAAACGTGCTATTAGGGTCTTAAAAACATTCCGTACAACTTTCAAGCAGATCTGACAATATGTTCTACAAACCAAATTTTTTTTTTCTGACCCTCGAATGTTCATCGACACTCGCATTTAAAAAAAATTCCATTTTTTTTTTATCAAAAATCTTAAAAAAAAGTCATAAAACGTTTGTAATTTTCCAAAAAGTTGATTATTTAAATACATTTTACTTGGAAATTTTAGGTGATTTTTTTTTCATGTCTTGACGCACCTTAACCCAAATTTCTCGGGAACCAAACAACCGATTAGGATGAATTTTTTTCCTATCATAACTAAAACCCAAATGCAAAAATTTTCGAAATTTTGACTCTGCAACCATACAGCTTCGATGTTTTTGAACCTATCCCAAATTGATAACCACATCAATTCTGAGCACATTTTTTTTATTTTATACATTTCTGATAAGCTGTTCCCGAGAAAAATCCAGATATCATATCATATCATTTATTGTTTGTGTGTAATTTAATTTTTAGCGACACATTATAAAAACAGGTTCCCTGCTCTTAACAAGTTTTTTTTAATCAATACTTTCTTAGTATAGTATTTAAAATAGGTATTTGACGACTTCTTATTAAATTTTTGATTAAAGTTATATATTCTAATTTAATAGCAATCTCCAATCTCCGTTGCTCCATACCGAGGATGTTCAGTACGTCATCAGCGCTGACCTTAATGTTACGATGAATATATAAAAGGGCCAGTCCATTTAAGCATGTTCTCCCATCGAATTCCGCAAATATGTTTTCAAAATCTTCAAAGAAGAAAAAAATCTTTCGGCAGCCGATGTTGTAATTGGCAATGCCATGAATATTTGCAGCAGTATATAAACATTTGGGAACACTACCGCGTCAGTTTTCTGCATTGCTTCTTTCAGGGTTTTTGGAAGCAAAGCGTTGGCCATGTGTCGTCTCCAAAGTTTTATTTCCTGAATTCCCTCAGCAGTTGAGCAGGTAACAAATGAAGAGTAGCGTTCCAAAATTGTTTTTGCATTGCTGTCATCTGAATATCCAAAAATGGCAGAAATATTGCAACCCTAAAATGCATCTCTGCTGATGCATTGGACTTTGACTGGTCGGAGCTACCTTTTATCAGTCCTGATAAGCGTCTAGGAATCACAATAGAAATGCAATTTTCCTTACAGAACGCTGAAACCTCAGAAAATATGTTTTCAAACACAGTTTCAGCATTTTTTTTCGCATATCTTCCAGTTCGGCGGTAACGGTCTTTGTATATTTCATCGCTGTTTCCAGGTACGCTGATTCAGTTTGAAGAAGTCGGCTAATGTGGCAATGTGACTGCGAATATGACTGCTATGCTTCTAATTGCACACTGAAACTCTGGGGTTTTAATTAATGTACCCAATTGATGTGCCAACGATGCACTCGTATTGTCATCCTATTCTGCAATTTCGCCTAGAGAAACAATAACTGCTGTCTGAAGTTCCAGAAACACCAGTACAGACTCGTGACGCTGAACCCACCGGGTTGGCCACAGCTTCTTCAATTTAGTCGCTGTAGAAGTCGTTTCCAAAAGATCAATGTTTTTTGTTAAGACTGATTGCCGCTTTGGAGTATTAAACGATTAGGCCAAGCTAACTTCGTCTGTGCCGAAGTTTTTATACCCTTGCAAATGCTGTTTTTGAAATGTCAGAGTTTAAGAACGCTTACATAAAAATCTAACAATTTTTTAACTAAAACCCATTTTCCTACAGGTAAACATCTGATTTCAACCAATTCGTGGATCTTTTTGAAAACATATCAAATTAACAATCGCGGAGTTTAAGAAAGATAAAATTTAAAACAGAAAAGTTTTTTCTCACTAAGACTTATTTTCCGACCGATCGGTCCTATGGCAACCATAAGGTATAGTCAACCGATGTCGATCAACTTTTTCAAATTAGTTTAATATTAAGAATCACCGACTTTAAGAACTATTTATTTGAAAACAAAAAATTTTTTTTCACAAAGACCAATTTTCCGACCGATCGGTCCTATGGCAGCTATAAGATATAGTCATCCCATTTTGACAAAAATTTGCAAATCTGTTTGAAAGCATATAATATTATTTATCGCCGAGTTTTTTGAAGCTAGCATTGAAAACAAAAAAGTTTTTCTTACTAAGACCCATTTTCCCACCTATGGTTCCTATGGCAGCTATAAGATATAGTCATCCGATCTTGACCAAAATTTGCAAATCTGTTTGAAAGCATATAATATGAACAATGGCCGAGTTTAAGGCCGCTAAAATTGAAAACAAAAAATTGTTTCTTACTAAGACCCATTTTTTGACCGATGGTTCCTATGGCAGCTATAAGATATAGTCATCCGATCCGGTCGGTTCCGACATATTAGCAGAGTGCAGTAAAAAGAAGACTCTGTGCAAAATTTCAGCTCGATAGTCTTTAAACTGAGAGACTAGTTTGCGTAGAAACAGACGGACAGACAGACGGACGGACAAAGCTCAATCGACTCAGCTCATCCCCCTGATCAAGAATATATATAGTTTATGGGGTCGGAAATGAATATTTCTATGCGTTGCAAACTTCTGGGCAAAATTATAATACCCTTTGCAAGGGTATAAAAATGAGCATATACTGCTTAGTGATCCCATGCAGTTGCGAATTGATGGAATACTGCAAGCATCAGAAATGGCCAAGTTTAATGAATGTGCAGCACAATGGCACGAGCACATTTCGAACATATTTTTGAGCTCCTTTTAAACGTCCACTCATTGCAGCAGCGCCGTCATATCCTTGGACAACCATCTTTTGAGTTTCGATATTTAGATGTTTCATCGTGTTGATAATTACTTCTGCCAAAGCTTTTCCAGTTATGTCAATAACAGACACAAAGCAAAGGAAGTCTTCTCGTATATGTTTTTTTTTGACATCATAATATTATATCTAAAGCATAATGAAAATTGCTCTACATTTGCGATATCCGTTGTCTCATCTGCGAGCGCTGAAAATGCGTTTGAGGAGTTGATTGCCTCAACAATGTGAGTCGTAATAACTCCATTGCATGCATTAATTATCTCGTTCTGGATTAGAGGACGTACATATTTGGCGTTTCTTGGCCCAGTCTCTAAATGCTGCTTCAATTTGTTATCACCAGCGTCTACTCGATATCGCAGCAGCTCGCGAAAATTTCCGTCATTTTCGACCGACTCCTCCAGAATGTCATTTTGCTCAACATGGCCACGTAAAGCAAGTCCTTGGCGACCGAGGAAGATCACGGTTTCAATAATAGATCGTAGGCTAGCTCTATTCTGACGCACTTGCTCCGTAAATGTAGTGTTTATTTGCGCTTTGATTGAGTCGACACGTAGATTTTCAACTTCGTTTCGTGATTTCGCCTCTTTCATAGATCTTTCTTAACAAAATTAAAGATATTTTAGAAACAAAAATGGCTGAATTTAGCAGAATAGTACAGATGCTTAAAAAAACATTGATTGCCATCACAAGACTCCTGCTGCTAGTTTCAGTTTTCCTTTTTATTGCAGACAATGCGACGACATTCTGCAAGTTGTTTTTGCATACTGCGCTAAAAAGCAGGCAACACATTTATTGGTTTTTTCTTTACCTTTGATTGATGTGACAAATCAAAGGCTAGAAATTGGATATGGCAGTGCAACTGCTGATTGTGTCACGGATGAACTTACCTTCTACAGAAAAGCTCATCAAAACCAAATTATGTGCAATAATTTCCAGGAAATGTATTTCCAAAGAGAGTTTTATGATGAAGAAATTACGTCGCAGTGCAAATGGAAAACTAATTGATAAATGTACGAAGTGGACTGGAAATCAGGTTACACAATGCGCAAAATGGTTGCTTAATTCGTTTCTAATTGGTGTTTATTGTTTTGGCTTAGGTGTGGGTGTGGTAAGTTCATATTTACGGATGTCATTTCAAACGGGATTAGAGAGTTCAAATTTAGAACTTTTAAAATTTTGTTCTGAATTTGTACTTACACGTCCTTTACATCATTTGCATAAACAAAAGCAAGTACAACCTTACACAATGAAAATCCACTAGTCTCTAAAATCGAAAGCTAAACAACACAAGTTAGTTGTGAGTGTGAAAGGAAATGCGCCGCAAAAGTGCCATTAGAATAAAACGTGCTTAAAAGTGCTGAGGCAGCCAGTTGTCAAGCGGAGGAGTGTTGCTCCACACACACACACCACACACACACTCGACGAGAGTCAACAAAAAAAAAAAAAAAACACGAAGCGGCAACAATGGAAAATCCAAACGCAAACAGACAGGCAACCAAGTGAGAACCAAAAGTGAACATTGAAATGGCACATTTAAGGCGTCAAATCACGTAGCAGACATTTTTGCTGCATGTTGCGTACAATACGCCGCATGGGACGCAAGTGAGAGCAGCATATCGGTTATTAGCTGAGGGAGGATGCGCATTTTTCAGCTAATGCTTTTTTAAGCGTCATTTGCCATTTTTTTGCAATTTCAATTTGTGCGCGGTTTGCGCTCTGTCATGGTTGTTGCCCTGCGATTCATTAACGCTGAGCGCTCAATTAGCTAATTGTGCTAACCAGGAAAAGCAGCGGAAACAGCTGGAATAATCCATAATGATGATGAGTTGCATGATGATTGATATTTCTCATTCATACTTAGCTTACTTATGGCTTCTTTAAAAAAGTTTAAAATTATATCCGAACCGCTAATTTTTTTTTAAGTAGTTGGAAAATAATGAACTCCAGAGATGATAGAGGATGCAGGCAACAGCTTTCACCGTTGAAAGACGCAGTTACAGTTTCTAGAAGGAGTAGTGACGATACTAAATGACTTTCGTCAGTTGAACACGTATCTGTTTTGGGAAAAGTAAGTTTAAAGTTGCTTTTAATGCCTACTTTAACCATTTTTTGGGTTCGATTTGTATTCAAAAGAACCTATCATGAAATTATCGGATATACAGGAAAAATTCTCCATGTCGGTGTCGTTATTCGTTTATTTTGTGATTTTCTTTGTTAAGCTTCCTTAGCTCATAAACATTTTTGTAACGTATATATATTTTTGTTGACAGCGTTTTTTTTGTCAACTCTAAATAAATAAAGAAATATCCGGGCTATAATCAATCCCAAACGTTGTCAGAAGTCGGTCACGCACGGATTTCCTCAAACCAACTACGTGAAGGATTGGTTTGAGTACGGATTTTCAGTCCCGGAATTCTTGTCTTGGTCATGACTTTAGCTCGATATTCGTTGTTGATTTGATCTTAAAGTCGGCTTGGTGCCAGAATTCCCGAGATTAAATTCAGCTCGATACTCGAACTACATTCAATCTGAAAAAGGATTGCATCATAAATGACTGAGATTGACTTTAGCTCGATGTTTGAACTCATTTTGAACCAACAAATTTTTAACGACCTTTTTCAGACAGTTCATTAGTTTGCATACAACTGTAAAAACAGGAGACAAACAACATTACAAAGGAGGCTGATCGCTATTGAAGTCTCTTCAATCGACTTGACCCATCGACTGGAATTCAACAGCTACCTTCTCATGCTGGAAGTGCTATAACTGGTAGGGAATTCCAAGGCAACGGTTAGTACAAATAACCCACACCACCAATAACTTCTAAGCTGTAAGAAAAATTTGTGTATGTGTGTGCCAGTATTGCCAATTTGTACTTTTTGACAGACAGATCTGTCCTTTCTGAAACTCCGATTTCCGGAATACTTTTGAAGCGTCCCTTATCCGGAGAAATTGCCTTTTTTTATTATATTTTATCCTTTATTCATCCTTTTTTAATTGTTCTAAGGCAGTTTATCAATTTCAACTATGTGGCATCGCTTTCATATTGATATCAAGACCCCCTTCTGCAATTTATCAGCTGATTTCTAAAAACAAGTTGACAGGTCCATGCTTATTGTCATAGCGAATTGTTGGTAGAGCTTGGTGCGAAATCAAAAACTCCATATAAAAACAAGAAAGAAAGTCGGTCAAGCCCGACTATAACATACTCTGTACCCTTAACGTCGCAGCTCGCACTTGCCCACGAGTTATACGCGCTCATCTCTAAGTTTCACTCTCTCTCTCTCTCGCTAAGATTGCCGTTCAATAGAATGCTGTGGTGATGGGTGGGGGGTGGTTGGTGTTTACTGGCCGTTTTTTTGCTCATAACTTGAGTATCGTTCATCCGATCTTTATCATTCCTTCAGCAAATCGTATAATTTTGTTTACAAGGTATCTCTAGAAGGTACGAACGATCTATCTTCAAAACTGTAGGAGATATGACGTTTTTTCCGAATTGCGGGGGCGGGAGGGGGCGTGGCAAAAATTGAAAATAAACTTGATTTGCCTGCAAGTATAAGAAATATATGCCCCATACATGTCAAACCTCTATCTCTTACCATCTCTGAGATCTCTTCGTTCATACGGACGGACGGACAGACAGACAGACAGACAGACAGACGGACGGACATGGCTATATCGAATCGGCTGTTGATGCTGATCAAGAATATATATACTTTATAGGGTCGGAAACGATTCCTTCTTCATGTTACATACTTTTGCACAAACTTAATATACTCTATGTACCTTCGGTACAGAGTATAAAAAATGATTTCGCATACCGAAAGACGCTTACAATCAAAAATTTCAGGATTCTTGGTTAAGAGAACGTGAATTAAAGAATTGAATGAGCCGAGATGCCAAGGATCCGGATCCGGAGGCATAAGGCAAATACTGCAATTGCAGTTTAAATCCAAAGATTGACCATAAAAACACATGCAACATGCAGCCACTTTCAACATCAGCAGCTTGTCGTCATGAGGCGGCACTAGCAATGTTTTGTGCCCAACATGTGGCATATGTGGCAAAAATTTTCAAGTTCCAGATAGTTGTCTTCGGTTAATTGAATCAAATGCATCATATGCACACGAAATCGATGCTGATAATATGATCGAAATGAATTAAACGAAAATAAAGATATTCAAAACTCCACGTCCGACGGCACAGACGTGTAAAATAACTGTCCCTCTAGATGGTTGCCGGTGAGCAACCGAATTCTATCGGGAAAAAAGCATTTACATCTGTTGGTTTCATTTTATCTCGAGCCGGCTAAGATCAAATTTCTACAATTTAGAAAGGTCGTCAACTATCATTATGATTTTCATTAAAGCTTTATTATATTAACAAGGAAACATTGTTTGACCTCTTTTTTTTATCCTTTTAAAAAAAATGTGTCCTTTTTATTCCCTTGCTAAAGGGTATTATAATTTTGCCCAGAAGTTTGCAACGCATAGAAATATTCATTTCCGACCCCATAAACTATATATATTCTTGATCAGGGCGACGAGCTGAGTCGATTGAGCTTTGTCCGTCCGTCTGTCTGTCTGTCTGTCCGTCTGTCTGTTTCTACGCAAACTAGTCACTCAGTTTTAAAGCTATCGAGCTGAAATTTTGCACGGAGTCTTCTATTTACTGCGCGCTGCTAATATGTCGGAACCGACCGTATCGGATGACTATATCTTACAGCTGCCATAGAAACCATCGGTCAAAAAATGGGTCTTAGTGAGAAAACCTTTTTTGTTTTCAATGGTAGCGTCCTCAAACTCGTTCATTCTTAATATTATATGCCTTCAAACAGATTTGCAAACTTTGGGCAAAATCGGAAGGCTATATCTTATAGCTGCCATAGGACCGATCGGTCGGAAAATGGGTCTTAGTGAAAAAACCTTTTTTGTTTTCAAGTAAATCGTTCTTAAGGTCGGTGATTCTTAATATTAAACCCTTTCAAACTAATTTCAAAAAGTTGATCGACATCGGGTGACTATATCTTATGGTGGCCATAAGACCGATCGGTCGGAAAATGGTTCTTAGTAAGAAATTTTTTTTGTTATAATGTTAGCGTCCTTAAACTCACTGATTACTAATTCTATATGCTTTCAAATATATTCGCAAAATTTGGTCGAAATCGGTTGACTATATCTTAAGGCTGCCATAGGACCGATCAGTCGGAAAATGGGTCTTAGTGAGAAAAACTTTTTTGTTTTCAATTTTATCTTTCTTAAACTCGGCGACTGTTAATTTGAGATGTTTTCAAAAAGATTCGCGAAATTTGGTGAAAATCAGATGTTTATCTGTCGGAAAATGGGTTTTAGTTAGAAAATGTTAAATTTCAAAAACAGCATTTGCAAGGGTATAAAAACTTCGGCACAGACGAAGTTAGCTTTACCTTCTCGTTTCGTAATAAAAAAATGAGATTGTTTCATCTTAAAGTCGAGAATAAACGATCTCAATTCAATGTTGTTGGATTAAGATTTAAATTGATAATATAATCTTGGTTTAAGATTAACTCGTCTCTGTCGAATTCTTGTTAGATTGATTTTTTTCTCAGTGTACAAGCCTTTTAGGATTGTTCCAATCCTTTTGTACTTGATCCAAATAGAATCCGAATCAATCCGAAGGTCCAGTTCAAATGATTGGCAGTGTTCACCAGCATACATCAAACATCAAAAAACATACATCAAACATCATTCATCAGAAAAAAGTTGATTGGCTTATGCTGAACGGCTTTGAAGTAATTTTTAGTAAGAAATAGAATGAGCGAAAGTTATCTTTTTCATTTTGAACGATAGCTTGACATTTTCTGATTTTACAGTACATAAGGCTCGCCTTTTGTATAGAATTTTTATAAAAATTATCAACAACATTCATTGCATACTTATGGACAGTACAAAATGTTATCATTTCAAATACATGTATTCAAAATGGTATATCTTCGCCTAAAAAAACCGTGAAATTGTTTGGTTTAGTTTATTTTAAAGTTAAGAAATACGTATTTGGGGTTTAGTGACCTGTTTTTGATTTTAGTCAAAGTTACAGCTGGCTAGCTCGAGGTCTCTGGTTGAGTATAAATCTTTATAGCCAACACAAATGAACAGATATTAATTACAAAATTTTGAGAAATAGTATTTTACGTTATTATCAAAGAGAGTCAAAACAAAAGTGCCCGATTCCCACAAAACGCTTCTAAAAAGGGTCAAAATAAGAATGTTTAGTTATTTTTGACTTAAATTACCCAAAATTCAAACGTTTCCCAAACAGATTCGTGTTAATCACGCGTAAATCATCTAGAATCGCCACCACCCCTTCAATAAACTAAAAAAAATTAAATTTTATGGCCTTGTGTTGTTTTGCTGAAAATTATAATATTTTAACACGTTTTGCTAAAAATGTTTGCTAAAATTTCTGACCCTTTACCATAGCCAGCAATAGGTGAGTTTAGTTGGTGCAAGCATAAAATATTTGCAAATGTAAACGACAAGCTGTCTGGAATGGCAAAGCAAGGAAATGCAATTTGGAAATACTTGAAATGTTTTGCATCTATTGTCTGTGTGTGTCCGGGCATTCCCAGTTAGCAGTTTAAGCATTAATCATATTTTATGCTCCAATAGCTCCAGTCAAAGTGGGGCCATTGACAGCCAGTGAACTTATTGTTGCTGCCAGGTAAACGGGCAAGGACAAAGAACAATGCCAAATGTTTGCAGGCATTCAATTTTATTGTGTTGAATCCTGATTTTGGCATTTAAAAAAAAACACAAAGCTCGTGCCGAAATCACTTCAACCAATTAGTTGAGCTAATCTTTTTTGGATTCCAAAAACCCATTTGGCTTTAATGTGTTTTTTTTTTTCTTTTTTTCCTGGCGATAAGCGTTGACAGAGGGTCATAAAAGTCCACCAACACATGTTGAAAAGACTGTGAGTGTGTGAGGGGTATGTGTGGGTGTATCACATTTCCTTCCCTCTATCTCTGCCTTGCTGTGGCATTAGGTGTTTGGGGGGCCATTATATTTAATCATTGTGGGAGTTTCCATACCAGTTGTCAGCCTCGAGGAATTTCTCCATTCATTTTTAATGCGAAATTTAGTTTAATGCGCAAATTGTGTTGCATACTTTCGGGGCAGGTGGTCATGTTTGGAATTCTTAACCAATAACAAAAATGACACTGGAAAGTTTTATTTTGTCATTAGACGCCTAATGTGGCAAAAAGTTTTCTACTGATGAAACATAAATGCGAAATGTAATTAGCCACAGCCTTCTGGCTTTCTCATGCTAATTACGTTTTAAGTGGAATCGCGTCAGTTTTAGCATACAATTAAGCCCTACCCCCCAAAGACTGTTTTACGCACCCGAGCACGCGCGCTCACTTCGTGAAATCCTTTCAGATTACTTGTAAATTATGCCCGCAATCCTTTTAAGCTGTCACTTTTATTGTGCATAATTTTTGTGTGCTAAAATCAAAATGGCACACACACGCGCCAAAAGATAGCAGCAAGAAAAAAAAAAGAAGGAAAAACTGAAATCGACAAGAAAAATGCCTGAGACAATTGCTTTTTCAGGCAGCTGTTGTTGTATTCCTCTAACCTTTTAAGCCTTGAAATGTATACAAATGCCAGCTAGGGGAATGCTCGACTTTGCTTGACTTTGCTTAGAATAGTTGTGTAGTAATAGTTATGCCTTGCAACTATATCCAACTACGTAGTTTTTGAGAAGCTTTTTCATGATTACTTACTACATAGCTGTCGGCCATACCTGGTATAGGTGCCAAAACAAACTATTTTTTTGGTTTTCATAAATATTAATCATTTGACAAAATTTGGCTTTGGGAATGCTGAGACCTACTTTACACTATAAAGTGATCTGGGATCAGATCTGGGTTGGTCAGATCTTTTAACAGCCGATTTGCTTCACAAAATGCTTTTCGTTGGGTTTTGTGGTTCACGCTTTGTATTGTAAATTTTTATTAGATGGTCCGAGGCGGCATTGAACACACGACTCCCGCACAGTAGGCCGCCACACTAACCGCTGAGCCACACCAATCACTCCCGCATTGTTCGATTCGGGGACCAAGGACCGTACCTTCTAAATCTATTACCTCCCTAACCTCAACCCGAACCGAACCTCATCTGTTTGGAAAGGTTTAGTCTCAAAAAAACTAATTAATTCTTGTTTTTCAGATTTTGTATAAATTTTTTTGATATACCAGTTTATAGTTTGTTAGATTTTACATCCTAGCACAAAAAGTTATTAACTTATAAATGTTGTGCTAGTCACTAAAATAAAACGTTTGGTAAAAATATTGTTACATTATATAAGACCTACATTAGTTTTTATAACATTAGACATAATATAAAGAATAAAAACATAATTAAAAAAATTGTATGTAATCATTTAAATTTGAGATTGAAGAAAGAAAATCAAAAACTAAAAGAAAAGATAAAATGAGAAGAGCAAGCTAACTTCGTCTGTGCCGAAGTTTCTATACCCTTGCAAATGCTGTTTTTGAAATGTCAGAGCTTAAGAACGCTTACATAAAAATCAAACATTTTTGTAACTAAAACCCATTTTCCGACAGATAAACATCTGATTTCGACCAAATTTCGCGAATCTTTTTGAAAACATATCAAATTAATAACCGCCGAGTTTAAGAAAGATAAAATTGAAAACCAAAAAATTAACTAAGACTCTTTTTCCAACCGATCGGTCCTATGGCAGCCTTAAGATATAGTCATCCGATTTCGACCAAATTTTGCGAATTTATTTGAAAGCATTTAAAATTAGTAATCAGTGAGTTTAAGGACGCTAATATTAAAAACAAAAAAAATTTCTTACTAAGAAACATTTTCGACCGATTGGTTCTATGGCAACCATTAGATATAGTCACCCGATGTCGATCAACTTTTTCGAATTAGTTTGAAAGCGTTTAATATTAAGAATCACCGACCTTAAGAACGATTTACTTGAAAACAAAAAAGTTTTTCTCACTATGACCCATTTTCCGACCGATCGGTCCTATGGCAGCTATAAAATATAGTCATCCGATTTTGACCAAAGTTTGCAAATCTGTTTGAAAGCTTATAATATTAGTAATGGACGTGTTTGAGGACGCTAACATTGAAAACAAAAAAGTTTTTCTCACTAAGACCCATTTTATGACCGATGGTTCCTATGGCAGCTATAAGATAGGGTCATCTAATCCGGTCGATTCTGAGATATTAGCATATATATAAAAGAAGACTCGATAGCCTTAAAACTGAGAGACTAGTTTGCGTAGAAACAGACAGACGGACGGACAATGCTCAGTCGACTCAGCTCGTTGCCCTGATCAAGAATATATAATATATGAAAAAAGTCTTGCGGTATTTTTATTGAATTTTCAATTGTTCATAAAATTAATTATAATAATGCGATTTAAGTCAAATATGCGCCGTTTTGTTCGATGACGAGTTCCCAACGAGATGCCAACTTCATAATGCCCCTCTTATAGAAGCTCGCTTCCCTATTGGCAAAAAACTCGGAGAGCCAATTTTCACAGGACTCTCTTGTGGCCAACTTCCGACTACCAAGCTCGTTCGCCATGGCCAGAAATAGGTGGTAATCACTTGGTGCGAGATCCGGACTATACGGTGGATGCAAAAGAACCTCCCATCCGAGCTCCCGGAGCTTCTGGCGCGTCACCAAAGATGTGTTTGGCCTGGCGTTGTCCTGATGGAAGACAATTCGGCCTCTGTTTTTTCAAAGATGGCCTCTTCTGCATGAGTGCTGCATTCAAGCGGTCCAGTTGTTGGCAGTACAGGTCCGAATTGAGCGTTTGGCCATAGGGGAGCAGCTCATAGTGGATGATTCCCTGCCAATCCCACCAAACACACAGAAGAACCTTCCTGGCCGTCAATCCAGGCTTGGCCACCGTCTGGGCAGCTTCACCGCTTTTCGACCACGACCGTTTGCGCTTCACGTTGTCGTAAGTGACCCACTTTTCATCGCCAGTCACCATCCGCTTCAAAAACGGGTCGATTTTGTTGCGATTCAGAAGCGATTCGCATGCATCCATACGGGCAAAAATGTTTCTTTGCGTCAAGTCGTGTGGCACCCATACATCGAGCTTCTTTTTGAATCCAAGCTTCTTCAAATGGTTTATAACGGTTTGATGACTCATGCCCAGCTCTTGGCCGATGCTACGGCTGCTACTATGCCGGTCTCTTTCGATCAATTCAGCGATTTTATCGCAATTTTCGACGACAGGCCTTCCGGACCGTGGCGCATCTTCGATCACCTCTGCACCAGAACGAAAACGTTGAAACCATCGTTGTGCGGTGGAAATGGAAACTGTATCGGGTCCATAAACTGCACAAATTTTATTGGCAGCATGAGATGCATTTTTGCCTTTATCGTAGTAGTACTGTAAAATATGCCGTATTTTCTCTTTATTTTGCTCCATGTTTGCGACGCTATAACTCACGAACGACTAAAAACAAACAACAATAAATCAAACACGTGTTAGCGCGTGAAAAGAGCTTTCCAAAAAGCTCTAGCGTGAACCGATGCGACGAATACAACTAGAACTACGCGCTTGCAAAGACAAGCTAGCGGAAATACCGCAAGACTTTTATATATAAAAGAAGACTCGATAGCCTTAAAACTGAGAGACTAGTTTGCGTAGAAACAGACAGACGGACGGACAAAGCTCAGTCGACTCAGCTCGTCGCCCTGAAAAAGCTCTAGCGTGAACCGATGCGACGAATACAACTAGAACTACGCGCTTGCAAAGACAAGCTAGCGGAAATACCGCAAGACTTTTATATATAAAAGAAGACTCGATAGCCTTAAAACTGAGAGACTAGTTTGCGTAGAAACAGACAGACGGACGGACAAAGCTCAGTCGACTCAGCTCGTATATATAGTTTATGGGGTCGGAAATTAAAATTTCTATGCGTTGCAATCTTCTGGGCACTCATCACCTTTGTATAAAAAGAGGATAGATAGTAGAGCCCTGCACGAGTAGAGTTTCAAATCAGTTCATGCTTGATTCTGATCTGAGTCAACGATTCATCGATTCAATAGCTTGTAACATTAGGAATATTTCGTACGATTCGTTTTTTACAGTTCAGTTCAAACAGCTCATGTTAGCAAAGCCATTAGAACAAACTAGCTTAACTAGATGATTAAATATCGAAATCGCTCTTTGATCGCAGCTCTCGGGAGCCAGCTTATGCTCTCGCCTCATGACACTCAGTTCTTGGCACTGAGCTGAGAGGTACAGCCAGTGAGCCGTGAGCCATCAACTGGCTTTTGGGTCGTGAGCCGTGAGCCATCAAACGGCTCTCGGCTAGTAAGCCACAGCTGTCGGCTCTAAGCTGGGAGCCACAGATATTGTGGTACGTGAGTTATTGAAACCTATTTACCGTGACTGAAGAGACTTATTAAATCGGGAAAAAATGCCAAAGAGGATCAAAAATAGTAACAATGAAAAACGTTAATGCCAATCAAGTGAAAAATCATGCCAGTATCAATGCATAAGCGCAATTCGCAGCTAAAAACACCGCTAAATACTTAATAAACTGCTTTTAAAGACTACAAGTGACCACACATAACTACATAACCATGATAATGACAGAAATGAACCGCGATAAATACCATGGCTGACCAATGAGCATATATCAATGTATATAAGTACAGCAGAAAGTGTCTAAATTGACCTCACCCATATACATATGGACTACATCTGACAGGCTCTTGTACTAAATTACGAGCGAGAATGGTGGAATAGATACATTCGTTATGCTTTATCTATGTTCTACGGCATTGGTCATCCGTGGTTCTAGGTTCAGTGTTGTCAAAATCATGGCTATATAGTTATGTGTGGTCATTTGTGGTGTTGAAAAGCAGTTTCTGCATTTCATGCACGTGAGCCGTTGAGCTGTTTTATTTCGAACGAATCGAAAAGTTCATTATAGAAAGGCAGGTGCTGAACTATTCGAATCGGAAACATTTCCTGAGCTGATTTATTCGACCTGTTTTTTTTTTAAAGGGGATTCGAACACTACGAGCAGACTTGTACAGGGCTCTATTAGATAGTATACAATAACTTAAGAGATATATTATATTTTATGCGGTGTTTAAGTGACTAAACCTTAAATAGAGATGCGGTAGTAATTGTTTTTATGAGGAAGTTTGTTTTTAGAGTCGAACGGCATGGATAATGAATTGGGAATCAGAACTTTTCAGCCTGAACTTGGTACAAATTAGATTTCTTGTCCGTTGGGACGCACTAAAGCTTGACATAGAGAAAATATAGGATGGTTCCTTAGTATAAATTATTTTGTGAAGCATGGTTAGGACCTTTTAGTATATAAACGATTTTAAGTTCAAATTAAATAATTGGTTTGTAAATTTAGTAATAGGATATCTCGGTCTAATAATGAAAACATAACTCGCAATCAGCGGTGTCATAGAAATCTCTTCCAACCAAAACCAATTCTCGGTGTCACATGAATCTCGTTCGGTTGGTTTCAAATCTCTCGTGTTTTGTCAGGCTAGTTTTGGGAATGTTAACATTATTTTTCTGAATATGTTGCATCAAATGAATACATTTTTTGATTAGTTTAAACATTGGAATTTGCGCCTTAATGATTATTCGCAAAACCAACCAAAGTCTTTCGTATTTGTCAAAAGCAGCCATCTCAAGTGGCGCCATCTTCAGCTTGGTCGCCATCTATATAAAAGCCACCTGACTAAGGGCTGGCAAGTTACACTTCATAAAACATATAACACAATCAATAAATATCACTTGAACATCTAATTACCCCTTAACCAAAAAAAATGGAAATTTTTTTGCGAAAGATGCAACCCTGTTTTTAGAGATGATAGTTCAATTGGAACTGCTTCTGTTCTAACTAGATTTTCAAATAAGAAAATGAAATCTCCCGAAGTTCTGCGACACCGATGAATTTTTCGAGCGATTTGCAAACCAACCGAAAATGAAATCTCTAGAGATTTCTGTGACACCGCTGAATATTATTAAAAAGGGCATTCATTTTATTAAAGCTAAAAGCAACGCATTTCCCAAAGTCTTCTACCCCATAAAATACAGAGGGGATCAGGTAAGCTTGTGCAATTCGAAGGTCAGGTTTTTTAAGGCAGATACATCCTTGTCAAGTTTAGTTGTCGTAGCATTCCGTAGGTTTTCCCAACTGCTCGGATAATATAAGCATACAAAAAAGTCTTGCGGTATTTCCGCAAGCTTGTCTTTGCAATCGCGTAGTTCTAGTTGTATTCGTCGCATCGGTTGACGCTAGAGCTTTTTGGAAAGCTCTTTTCACGCGCTAACACGTGTTTGATTTATTGTTGTTTGTTTTTAGTCGTTCGTGAGTTATAGCGTCGCAAACATGGAGCAAAATAAAGAGAAAATACGGCATATTTAACAGTACTACTACGATAAAGGCAAAAATGCATCTCAAAATTTGTGCAGTTTATGGACCCGATACAGTTTCCATTTCCACCGCACAACGATGGTTTCAACGTTTTCGTTCTGGTGCAGAGGTGATCGAAGATGCGCCACGGTCCGGAAGGCCTGTCGTCGAAAATTGCGATAAAATCGCTGAATTGATCGAAAGAGACCGGCATAGTAGCAGCCGTAGCATCGGCCAAGAGCTGGGCATGAGTCATCAAACCGTTATAAACCATTTGAAGAAGCTTGGATTCAAAAAGAAGCTCGATGTATGGGTGCCACACGACTTGACGCAAAGAAACATTTTTGCCCGTATGGATGCATGCGAATCGCTTCTGAATCGCAACAAAATCGACCCGTTTTTGAAGCGGATGGTGACTGGCGATGAAAAGTGGGTCACTTACGACAACGTGAAGCGCAAACGGTCGTGGTCGAAAAGCGGTGAAGCTGCCCAGACGGTGGCCAAGCCTGGATTGACGGCCAGGAAGGTTCTTCTGTGTGTTTGGTGGGATTGGCAGGGAATCATCCACTATGAGCTGCTCCCCTATGGCCAAACGCTCAATTCGGACCTGTACTGCCAACAACTGGACCGCTTGAATGCAGCACTCATGCAGAAGAGGCCATCTTTGATCAACAGAGGCCGAATTGTCTTCCATCAGGACAACGCCAGGCCACACACATCTTTGGTGACGCGCCAGAAGCTCCGGGAGCTCGGATGGGAGGTTCTTTTGCATCCACCGTATAGTCCGGATCTCGCACCAAGTGATTACCACCTATTTCTGTCCATGGCGAACGAGCTTGGTAGTCGGAAGTTGGCCACAAGAGAGTCCTGTGAAAATTGGCTCTCCGAGTTTTTTGCCAATAGGGAAGCGAGCTTCTATAAGAGGGGCATTATGAAGTTGGCATCTCGTTGGGAACTCGTCATCGAACAAAACGGCGCATATTTGACTTAAATCGCATTATTATAACCAATTTTATGAACAATTGAAAATTCAATAAAAATACCGCAAGACTTTTATATGATCGCCCCATGAGAGCGTTGCGCTAAATAAAAAACTGAGATTGACAGCTTGGTCAACATGCTCGATGGGACAGTCATAAATTTTCAGAATCAGAATCTGAATTTGGATTTCAAAGGGTTGAGCCCAAGACCTTTTTCGTTCGCCTCTTTGTTTATATATTGAAGCTCACTATTGCACACATTTATACATTCACTAATTTGGCTTAACGGACTAATAACATACATACATTTGCACATTGTCAATAAACTAGGGCGATCATTCACATAAATGGTAAATAACAATGGGCCAAGGACAGAACCTTGCGGGACACCTCGCTTGGTCGGAAGAAAACATGAAAAATCAGATGACGTAACAGCAGCTTGATGACGATTAACTAGCTATGAGGACAGAAGTTTCACCGATGTTTCAGAAAAATTGTACAGCTTAGATCAGCGATGCCCAGCCGTATGCTCTTTGGGTACGTTTTGTTATTGTAAATGCACGGAACATAGGAAATCAATGATCGTATACATGCAGGGCGCGAGGCATACGAAACGACACACATGCTAACAATTTCGTGTGTATGCGACGCGTAGAACAAAAACCGGTTTTGTTCTCTTCTTTGATTGGTGTTTGCGAGATCAAGCAAACTGACCAACAACAATTTCATTATTGGTATTGGTGCTTATCTTTGTGAGTATTGGTGAGTGCTCTGTCGTTTGCTGCTTTTGGGCATGCCTGGCTTAGATAATTTAGTGCAGTTAATTTAGAAGCAATGGTCTATGCTTTATGTACTTAAGGTACTTTTTGGAAGAAGGGAAAACAAATTGAAACTTGCTGTTTAGCAAAAATAGGTCCAACTAGATATTAATTTTAACCTATTCGATTTGCGATAAAGGCAAAAATGCTATGAGTGAAGGTTTGTACCAAAACCTTAGGTACACGCTAACTTATTAAACTAGGTTGTATAATATTTTCTTTCCGATTTTCAAACATTATGTCTTTTACATTTTACACAAAATCGAAGATTTTTCCAGCGATATGCAGACGTTTGAGATTGAATAAATTACGTTTCTTTTAAATAATTTACAGGGCATGCTGGAATCTTCACAAAGCCAAAGGCAATTTTGAGTTCATGTTGTTATTTTAAGGCGAAAAAGGCCAAAAGCAATTTTCAATTTCATTGATGTAAGAGGGTGTGTATGAGTGTGTGTGTGTGTGTGTTTGGGTGTCCTGCTATCTCCATTTTTCTTCGGCTGCTGCTGCGCGTGTGTGAATTTATTTATTTGAATTTCACTTTGTGGTAAGCCCATTTTACCCTCCTACTTCCCTCTGCCCCCGTCCCTTTAACCGAGTGGTGTATTATTTTAACGCAGTTTTGGACAACTTTGCATAACAAATTTTCGGCTGGGCACAAAATGACGTGCAAAAATTTCCTTTTTCTGCTTTGAAAGTGCTAAAAATTAACGTGACTGTAGGGAACTTGGTCTACGATTTGCATGGAAAAACCATTACGAAAAAATGAAGATTACCATTTGAATATTTTGGGCCACATTTATCAAGTTAAAGTTAGAATTTAAAATGTAAGCACGGTCGTCAAAAATACACATATGCTTAATGTAGCCTACTTTTCAGCGCTTTGTCGGCTTTTTGTTTTGGTGATTTATGAGCAAGTCTTGACTTTATCATTTACACTTACATTGTTTACCTATTTTTCTTTATTATTTTTTCAATTTTAGCGTCCCGAGAGTGGTAATTTATTGATAAGCGACTCTCTTTTCAGCAGCCAAGAGGAGAGAATAGGTTGTTTTTTATGGGCCAATGCTTTTGCTTGATAATCATCAGTATGATGACGATGGTAACGATGATGATGATGATTTGTTGCGCAGCCACAAAATTTATGTGCACTGCACACTGGGACTGCAACACAAAAGATTTTGATCAAAAGTCAAAAAAATAAATGTAAAAAGTCTACTTTGTGGTATTGTGTGTGTTTTGTAACTCAAGGTAAGGTCTAACAGGTAAATTTGTTTGCCTTAAGTGGGAATACCACAAACTTTTTGAAGCAAATATTTGCCAAATGGGACCAAGTGGGGACACTCTCGGCCAATTTTGTTTGCATGTTTGTGAGTTTGCTCTTGCAAGCAAATTGTAATAGCAAACACGGCAAGAATTAAAAAATGTTTTGACTTAGGCTAACAGCTAATATCGTCTGTGATTTCGGCTATAGCTTCACAACTTACATATGTTGTATTGTTGTGGCGATGCCAGCGGTACCAAAATCTCACTCTGAAGCAAGGGTGCGTCTTTAGGAATGTTGAGTCAGTTAGAGATCACGCCCCCGTACAAGGAAGTGTAACGGAAAAACTCCTCCATCAGAAATCCGGCCATTCGTCCTAGTGTTAAAATTCAAAATTTTGTGTTGCTCATTTCTTATTAAGAGTTCAAGTTATATCAATTCAGCAATTCTTTGCCATTCTCTTTTATTTGAAAGAAACTGATCTTCTCTCTTCTTCTTCTAGTTCCAATCCCGAGTGGGACATAGGGCATCAACTACTCCTCTCCAGAGACCTCTGTTGTTAGCTGTTGCTTTGAGTTCTCCCCAACTTTTCCCGATGTGTTCCGTCTCTCTACCAATAGTCCTCCTCCAAGTTTCTTTGGGTCTGCCTGGTGTCCGCCAGAAAACTGCTAAACATGCTTTTTTCTTGATTGGCTCATACACAAAAATTCTTACTCACATTTAATCAATCAACAAAACTCAGAGCTGAATAAATTCAACTCACAATGCAATCGCATCGAGCGGTGTTATGTGATCCAACGTGTATGTTCATATTTATTCATCGAACAGAACTTTAGTGCTGAATATATTCGAGCGGTTGAGCTAGAGTGTTTTGGTCGGACGTTCATGTGTTCGATCGAACAAAACTCAGCGTTGACCGGCCAACGCGTTGAGCGAGAGGTTTCGTTCTTTCCATCTCTCTCTTTTTCATAGCTGTCAGCAGCGCCGTCAATGCCTATGCGTCTTTGCAAGAGTTTATTCATATTTCGCTCACTCCAAACAATCGTCGTTGAGCCAAACGAACAATCAGCTGAACTGATTGGAATGAAGTCGAACATGATTATAATCAGAGTGCCACCAATTGGTTTGAATAAAACACTGCTGCTAACATGTTGAGTATGCAAATTTGATGAAAAGGGCGCGAAGCCTGTTTATTCGGGTGTTGAATAATGTGTGAGCGTTTTGCAATCGAACGAAGCCGTTCTCTGGTGTCCGCCCGACTCCGTCCAACGGGTTCCACTCGATTCCTTGCGATGTTGTTGTTATTTTTCCGTAATGTATGTCCTATCCAGCTCCATTTCATTCTGCGTATTATTGTGTCGACACTTTCCATATTCGCTCGCCTGAGTAGCTCGGAATTCCGTATTCTGTTAGGCCAGAAAATGCAGAATATGCGACGCAGGCAACGGTTCACAAATGTTTCGCGTTTTGACACTATGGAAGTTGTAGTTTTCCAAGTGGAAGAACTGTATAGGAGCACTGGCAATACGTTGGACTGGAAGAACCTGATTTTGAGCCAGCGTGGATATCACGAGCATCGCCAAACAGCTGACAGCATCCCAAAGGCACCTTTAGCCTTTTGCAGGCGCGAATCCACATCCAGTTCCGTCCTTCCATCAACAGCGACTACGCTACCCAGGTAGCTGAATTGCTGAACTTGCTCTATTGGCTGTTCGTTCAAAACCAGAGCCTGAGATTGTCCGGAACGGATGCTGAGCGCTTTCGTCTTAGCCGTGTTGATTTTGAGGCCTGCCGCTTTAGCTGAGGTGTCCAATTCGGCTAACGTGTTTGCCAGGTCGCTTAGCCTATTTGCCAGGAGGCATATATCGACTGCATAGTCCAGATGCCGCAGTGTTGTAGTCATTGACCACTTTATTCCGCTGATGTTGGGAGCAGGTCGCATTGTAGCGAACACGTCTGCAACCACCAATATAAACAGAATGGGCGACAGAGCACATCCCTGCCGAACGCCACTCAGGACTGGAAAAGTCTGCGAGAGCATTCTACCATGAAGCACTCTACACTGGTCGCTGTCGTATGTCGCTCTGATGAGGGAAATACGTTTTTCCGGGGGTTTTCACCAGGATGCCCTCAAACCATTCCGAGTGAAGTCTTTAACCTGCGTTGGCTTCAAATCTGTGGCAGCTCGGTAAAAAGTCAAGATGAGGCCGTAGATACCTCACAGTTAAGGACTGCTGCAAAGTGGGATCTCCATCTGATCAATTGATCCTTTTCAGTCGTAAGGTACTTTCCATCTGTGTCCTTAATTGGTCTCTCCGCATTCGTCTTTTTATTTGCTATTTCGTTGCATCTAGATGCATCCTTAACGAAAACATCCACAAGAACCCGAATATACCATCCGAAAGGGACCAAATTGCTTGCCGACAAACTAAACACACAACAAAGTTATCATCTCATCCCAATCAATCCAAGTAAGTACCCACAGTTGTCGGCTGGCATTTGAAGAACTCCGCCGGTATGCCGTCAACCCCGTCTGCTTTGTTGTCGGGCAGCGATTGGATGGCCATGAGGATTTCGAGTTTTGTGGGTGCTGAAGTCCTTACCCTGTGGTGGCTTGAAATGTGTGGCAGTTCGTTAAAAAGTCGAGATACGGCTGTAGATAAATGAAACTGATAAAAAGCATTTAAACAAGGGTTTTTGTCTCAAATCTTGCTAATGGCGCTCAAACTTGAACATGATCCTCGACCGCGATCCACACATAGTGTTAAATGTCATATTCCCTAGAAATAACCTAAGCCATAAACATGTCACCATTTGTAATATCATTTAATTATTAATAGCGACAGTGACAAGAATCAGTATAGAAGAGACACCACTTGAAAAGGTTATACGGTGAGAACCAATTAACAGGCATTATGTGGAAACCTCCTTCCTGGCCAACGCAGATCAGTTAGATTCGCGCTGTGACTTACAAACACAACGTAAGCTAAGTTAGACTTAAGGCTTAGACTTAGACTTAAAAAATAAAATATAAAATCTGAGTAAGAGGAATTTTACGAAAGTTACGAAATGGAGTTGACACCTGTCGGAATCGATTTAGTTTGTTTGAGTATTAAGCTTTAAAGTAAAAACATTTTGTAATCGAGGGTCTTTTTCGGTTTTTGGTTTTTTATTTACACGGTTTTCTATTTACAATGAGTGTATAAGGTTTGTCTATACTGTTTTTTTTCTATATGTCTGTGTCTATATGTCAAGTGTTTGCAGTGTGACCATCATTCGATGTGTTTAAAATACCTTCTCACTAAAATATAGAAATATATATACATCTTGGCAGTTATTTTCCAACACTTCCAAAGACTACAATTTCTTCTTTGTCAATTTGATCAAATTGGTCTCACAATTTTAATATTACTTTCCAAAAATTTAACTTGCACTTTTGTCCTAAAACTTCGAATTCAGTCCCACTGTGCTGTGTAACAAGCTCGTAAACATCCACAAGTCTCTCAAGTCGATAAATTAACCTGGGCTTTTGTGTGCTTATTAGACTTGTAAGTGATTTTTCATGTCAATGTGAAGCAGCCAACCTTCTGACCCAATTCGCAGAAAGAAAAACAAAAAAACATGTAAATTAATTTCCACATAAAACAAGTTGCGTCTTTTTCCTCTATTTTCTGCTTCAATTTTCTCCAAACCACAATAAGCGCCAAGTTATTTCAAAGTTTTCCCTAACAGATCAATTGAGTGGAAGAGCTTGCCTGGTGAATGCCAAATGGGAATGATGCAATAGAGAAACACGCTATTCCATTGGTATGGGTTAGATATAAATTTATGATAGCTTATTCTTACTTTCCGGCTGGTTATGACCATTCCCGGACGTTTGTTTATTGAACGAGACGACAACGACGACGCCACTTGGTTGGTTGATCAATTAATTTAAGAGCTTTTTTGTTTGGTATGAGGTAGGGGAACTGATGGTGGTTTCATGTTGGTCAAGGACATGAATTAATCCTGCCATTTGCATGCCAAAACGAAAATTGTTTGTTCATTTATAAAATGAATTGACGTTCCTGACTGTCGTAATTGGAAATTGATTACTTAATGGAGCAATACAATTTTAATAATGTTGAAGCATATTTTTATTATGATTGTAACTGACATGGGTTAATGAAATTTAAGATTTCACTTTGAAGCTCCCAATTTATTAATTTGATGGAAAATGTTTGGTAATGGGGAAAGTCGTTTACTTTAAGCCTAGCTTAAGCGTAGAAATTCTGCAGAAAGTTGGAGTCCATTGTAAATACTGGTCGAAACTTAGTTCTGTAAGATTTGGAATTATTTCAAAATGACCGCCAATATGTACAGATATATCGATATTTTAGTGTTAAGGTATCGCAATCGAATGATTTCATACTTTATATAGAGACGGGGATGACGAGACTGAGGGTCGAGCGCAGTAGATTGCAGAAGATGGACGAAATCAGACGCTGTCAATAAAAAGACAGACCGACAGACAGAGAGACAGAAGGAAAAACTCGTATCGACAAACTATAAAGAGACATTGTAAATACTAAACCGTGTAAACAGTGTGTAAATATATTCCAGAAACCCGAAGAAAACGCTTGTTTACACTTCATAGCTTCTTAGATCGTTATAACATTTTCCCCTATTTTCGTTAAATTTGAGCGAATCTGTAAAAAAAGAAACATGTTTGTCTGTATTTCTTTCAGAGGTCGCTAAGATCGGTCCCCAGTTTGCTTTTGTCAGAAAATAACATTTTGCGCCCGGCACATTGAATAGAGAAACAAAAACAACCTTTAACAGCAGTCACTGCTTCTCTTTGGTTGTGACTGGAGAGAAACACATGTTTTTATTTTTTTTTCTTCTCAAGTCAAAAGGTCTTCTTCTATGCATTGCAAACTTCTGGGCAAAATTATAATACCCTTTTTTTTGTTTATTAATTTTAGAAAGCTCATCATTTTAATGATAAGTTCCTTTGTGATTAATGTATACTGTATACGCTCTCTCGCTCTTTGTCACACTGACTCTCTCTCGCTCTCTGTCACACTGACTCTCTCTCTCGCTCTGCTTATGCTTAGTCCAAGCGCAGGGTTCCCCAATCAGAGAGCGCGAAAATGTGACTGCGTCTCTCTCTAACACACAGTGATGCATGACTTCGGCAAGCATTCGTTGCGAATTGGCGAGTATATTCGTGCCGCAGGGGCTATCGCTGGGGAACTCTGTTCTAGCGCACGTAACCTTTTGAATACAACATTTTCTCATTTCGGTCTTAGCAGTGAGCGCGATAACCGAACACATTCGGTTGAGGGAAGCTCGAGCCCGTCTTTTCTTTGGTTTTTCGGTCAGTGACGCGATCAGAGTGAACTGAAAATAGAGTTGAGAGTTATTTACGAGCTATGATTTCTTTATTTACCGAGTATTTTGATCCGCTAATTAATCCTTCATTAGGACCTTTTCCACATGCCACGTGAAGCTCAAAAATTAAGAAAATTCTGGTACGAAAATACCAAAAACCTAAACAATACCGGGGACCGCTTTGCAACCTTGCTTCAAAGTTTCAATTTTTGAACCTTGGAGCAGAATTTTTCACGCTCACATAAATAGTTGGCGAAAATATTTCTAAAAGTTTGCTGCCTTGCTTAAAAACTTGCAATTTTCGTATTTTGGAGCGAATATTACAAAATTTGTAAGTAAAAGTAAAATTGGCTCAAACAGCACCTACAGGAGGGCCAGGGCCAAGCTTCTCTCAATCTCTTGGCGTGTGCTTATAATTTTTCGCACAAGAGAAAGGGACCTACAGTTTAACGCCGAATCCGAACGGCAATAGTTAGAGAATTTTTGCTTTTTCATGGCTAGTTGTTTACTTCACAGCTGGCGCCAGAAGCTGGTGATGGTGGTGATCGGGTGTGTAAAAGCCTTTTTTCTAAAGAAAGAAAAAACTTTTTCTATTAGATGGTCCTAGGCGGGATCGAACCCACAACCTCCCGCACCAGCAGCCACACATACAACTGGTACGCCACGCCCGACCACGAAAACCAATTACAAAATTTGTTCTCAGTTAAAAACAAGTATTTCTTAAAATTTGGCTGATTTGTTTGCCCTTTAATGGTACACCAGATAATTTACGCGCAAATATTAACCAAGTAGCCTTTACCTCTGTTTGTGCACTAATTATTTGAAGTAAGTCTTTCCCCGTACAATTTGCGCAATTTTGTTTGCTTTTGCAAGCAAATTGTGAGCGCACAAGCGTCAAGGAAGTAGTTGTGCTGAATTAATTGACCAACTTCCCATAACATTTAATTTTGTGGCTTTTAATGCCTACGCGTTTTCTGTTGCGCTTGTTTCATCAATTCTTATTTGGTTTTCTGAAAAGAAGATCTGAAAGATTCGGCACACTAATGAGTAACAAAATGTTAGCTTATGCAAAAAATTTACGCAAATTTTGTTTGTTAGCAAATATTTGCTCAAAATTTGTTTCAGTCAAAGCCGAAATTAAAACCGGTTACGTTAAGTGTTTCGGCCGATCGGCTTATTTTGTTTACGGTTGTATTACGGTTATTTTATATGGTTTGGGTTTCGGTTATTTTTTAAAAAGTTTTAAAATTAAGTCTGATTCCCAGAACGCACGAAATGCATTTATAAGTGGAACTTCTCATGAACATATAGTTTCTATTAGAAACACTTTTGAACTGTTTTAAAATCTGCATGCTTTTGAACAGTAGTTTTATTTGAATGCAGTATTGTGCCGAACCAAATTTGTATCTTATCTAGAATCCCGCCTCTACCTCCAAATCAAGGCAGTTGTTTGAATTTTCATTAATTTAGCTAAGTACAATCGTATCAGAAATAGCCAAGCTCGAATTCGCCGGAAATTGTTTGGTGGAGTTTGAAAAGAACAGCAGCTTTCATAACCATAACTCAATCTGCCAACTTTTTGTTCAAGCAGACAAATGCTTCGAGATATGATTTGAATGTCTGTGGGAGCGGGAAGCTTTATTTACTTTATTACTTTTTCCGTAATGAAATTCAAGACGCTTTACATCAAAATGAATGCAAGTTCTTGTGAAAGTTATTTAAAATTGCAACGAAAAAGAGAGAGAAATTTGAATTAAACTTATCCATTTTTCTTGTTTTCTTTAAAAAGATTTATAAGAGTGCTGCTTGCTGGCTCGAGGTCAAGAAGAAAACTCATATGTTGATTTGTTTCCAATTTATTTCGGATTCACATCGGCATCCGTCTTCAGGGACACTACAAGGAACAATTTACCAATTATAACAATACATTTAAACAAAATTTTTTTTAACACGTCTAAACACGTCTTAACCGCTTTACGTGGAGTTTAACACTAAGCTATTGTTTGTTCAGTAGGTGTCTGTATATGTGGGCGCAGTTGTCGATGTCCGTTTTGTAGTTTAGTCTCTTGTCTGTTGTTGTATCTATTATATGTAACATTACAAGAGTAAAGAGTTTCCTGTAGTTGTTCTCTTGTTGTAAGCTTGTGGTTTCTTCGAAATTCGGCGAGTGTCCGCTCTCCATACAGTGTGTCGACAGTGCAGTTTTTTTTATGGTCGTTTGGTGTCTGAGTTTATAATCGGATTTATGTTGGGATATCCTCGTTTTGAGTTTTGACTTTGTTGTTCCTATGTATAGTTTATTGCACGCGTTTTCTGAATGCCCATTACATGGTATTTTGTATATCACATTACTTTTGTCTGTTTTGTCAATTTTAGACTTCGTCTTATTGAATAATTGTCTCATTAGTATGACCCTTTTGTTAAACCAATCGGATTTTGCAAAACGTTCTGAAAATTCCGGTACATAGGTTAGTGATCTATACGACTTGGGTTGTCTATCCTCTCTTGGATTTGTAGTCTTGTTACTCTCTATTAATGTTTTCATAACACTCATAGGAAAGTCATTATTCTGCAGTATAAATTTAATTTCGGAAATTATGTCATTGTGTTATGTCTCGTCGCTAATGCTCAGCAAGAAGATTTATTCAAAATGTAAGCGAGGGTCTTTTCCAGTTTTTTGGGTTTTTATTTTCGGACTATTTATACAGTTTTCTATTTACGGGGTTTCTATAACGGGTTGTCCCTACACGGTTTGTCGATACGGGTTTTTTTTCTGTCTGTCTCTGTCTTCCACAATCTCTGCCTATGGCGTGACCATCATTTGATTTCCAAAAAACACCTTTACTCTAAAATATCGTTATATTTACATCATGTGGAGGGTATATTAAAATTGTCCAGATGTTTGTAACCATAGCTAGTAAATAACTCTAAGCCCTTTTTTCAGTTCGCTCTACTCACGTCACTGACCGAAAAACCAAAGATAAAAGGGGCTAGGGCTTTCCGCAACCGAATGTGTTTTGTGATCGCGCTCACTGTTAAGTGGCTGTGGTTGACCACACAGCACTGATCGGTCTGACAGCAACCGAATAACAGGCCCAACTCAGTCAATTGGTCTTAAATTGCGTGATTCTCGAAGACCAAACACTCAAAATGTTATTGGAAAAGGTTGCAGACGCAAGAGTTGCGAGCCTTACACACCGATGCAAACATACGAAGAAGACCTCTTGAATTCGGGAATTCGTCCAAACGGTCCCAAAAAGACCTAAGAGAAAAAAAAACCAAAAAAAAGGTGTTGCTCTCCTATCACAACCAAATAGAAGCAGAGAGCGAAGTTAATGGTTTTTTCGTTACCTCTTTTCAATGTGGTCACACGAACGCTGTCGTTTTCTGACAAAGGCCGATTTTTGCGACCTCTGTTTGTAACGCATAGAAGGAAGCATCTCCGACCACATAAAGTATATATATTCCTGATCAGCATGACGAGCTGAGTTGTTCGTCCGTCCGTCCGTCAGTTTAAAATATATCTTAACCAAGCTTTGCTCGAAGTTTTAAAGTACAAATAAGTACGCTGCACATTTGTCGGAATCTGCCGGATCGCATAACTATAGCATATAGCTGCCATAGGAATCATCGGTCAAAAATTTAGATTTAGTGAGAAAAACTTTTTTGTTTTCAATGCAAACGTCCACAAGCCTCGTATTCATAAGTTTTGTATGATTTCACATAATTCCTCCAACTTTGATGAAAATCTGACAACTATATAGTATAGCTGCCATACAAAAGATAGGTCCGAAAAAAAAGTCTCAGTAGCAACAACTTTTTTGATTTCTTTGCAAACGTCCCCAAACCTCGTATTTATAAGTTTTCTATGCTTTCACATAATTCCTACATCTTTAATAAAAATCGGACAACTATATAGTAAAGCTACCATACATATGTAAGATAGTTCTCAAAAAAGTCTTAGTAGAAAAAACTTTTTTGTTTTCAATGCTGTCGTTCCCAAACTTGTTATTGGTCAATATTATATGCTTCCACGCAAATTTGCAAACTTTGATCTAAATCGGGTTACCATAGCATATACATAGCTTCTTTAGGAACGATCGGTCGAGAAAGTATTTCTAGTGAGAAAAACTTTTTTGTTTTAAATGATAGCATCTTTATACTTTTCACTTATGAATTTGATCGGTTTCCACACAATTTTGGGGAGTTTGCTCCAAATCTGAAGAATATATCGTATAGCTGCCATATAACTGGCAAGCAAAAGGTTTTAGCTACGAGGGTTTAATATGTAACTAACTTTATTGAATATCACATAAGATAAGCCAAGCCAGAAACTGAGCGCCAGGGATGGCGCGTGTTGTCGTTCTGCTATCGCGTCAGGGATAGTGCTCGATAAATGGTGTGAGCAGAGGTGGCCAGGGCTGCCACAGTACTCCCCCTCCAGAGACCATGTGGGAACGAATGATCTTCAAAATTTAAATATAGCTGAGATGAATGTATGTCCGGGGTGAGCATCTACAGGATTTGTACAAGTCCCAATGTGGAGGAATGCTTGCGTATATTTCTCGCTGTGATGTTTGTGTCGTAGTTGAGTCGATGGTAACCTCGCGTTGAGTTCGTTGCTTCGAGTTCAAGTTCGGTCGATCAGGGTTGAAGTTGCCAAGTCAATAGTACTGGGTATTGTACCCCGAGTAGAGACTTCAGATTGCCACTCGTTGTGGACTTTCGTGGTGCCTCTCGTTAAGGACTTTCGTGTTGCCTCTCGTTAGGGACTTTCGTGGTCCCTACAAGATCGAGAACTTGTAGGTAGACTCAGGCTGGCATCAATTGCCATACAAAGAGCGTCTCGAATCGTAGCATGTTGCTTGTGGTCGGTCAGGTATGCGGATCGCTGTGCATGAGCATCGGCGACGACGAAAGATGCGATGAAGATCCAAATTCAGCTGCGCGACGTACTTCCATAAGTATGATCGATCGACTGGCAGGCTGCGTTCAATGTAAGATCTGAAAAATTGGTCGAATGCTTGACCAACGTGAGATCTGATACATGTAGTTGAAGTGTCGGTTTGGCGCACACAAATAGCATGCGTGAGCAGCGGATGAAAGGTAGGCTGGGCGATGAACGTTTTCGTGGGCTGCAGCAGGATGTGAACGGTTGGACGTGTAAGGACCTTGGCGACAGACAGGAGGTCTGTGGACTACATGCGCGGACAGCGGTCGGTGTCATTTGCCCAAAAAAAAATTGCTGTTTGTATTTGCGTGTGAGCGCTTAGATGCTGTCTGTGTGTGTGTACTTTGCCGGCGACGCGCCAAAATTCGCCTGCAGACGCCGTCAGCATGTGTCTGTGTGCGTGTGCTTGTGCTGTTTCGTCGCGGCGTCTGTCGTGTGTGTGTATGTGACAAAATGCCCAAAAAACATCGAGATGGCTCCGTTGCCGCTGGTGAGGATCTGGCTGGCTACTGTTGAAGATTTGGGTGGCTGCTGTCGAAATCGCGGTCGTCTTCAGTTAGCGTGTTGCTGTCTGAATTTGCTGATCGAAAACTGTTCTTCGAAATGAATTTCACAACGGCGTCACTGTATGTGCGTGTGTGTGTGAATTTGCGGTCGTAATGTTTTACGCATTAGATAATTGTTGCAGAAGTTGCGTGTTTGTCGTTTTTCAATCGTCGCGGGTCACCACTTTGGCTACGAGGTTTTAATGTGTAACTAACTTTATTGAATATAACTTAAGCTAACAATTATCGCCAAGTTGAACGGAGCGATGGGGGCGCGTGCCGCGCTGGCCGAAGCCAAGCCAGAAATCTGCGCTCCAGGGATGGCGCGTGTTGTCGTTCTGCTATCGCGTCAGGGATGGTGCTCGAAGAATGGTGTGACCAGAGGTGGCCAGGGCTGCCACAATGGTCAAAGTAGAGGCGCCATCTATATCTGAGTTTAAAAAATTACTCAGCTAATATTGTTCAAGGATGAAATAAAATTTTGGAATGAAAATCATTTAAAACCTTTTTTGTATATAAACTTCGATTCGGACCTGACTTCAACTAATTAATTTGTCCTTTATTCTTTAAAAAGCTTTATTTTCCGGGGTATAAAAACTGCGCCGCAACTACACCCAGAATCATCTTCTTGTTTATTGATGCCTATAAATGGAATTTATACACATTTTCATTTCCTGAACACTTAAAGCATTAATCTGTAATTAATTTTCTCTAATGGGTATTCTCGTTTTTTTTCTCCTTTTTCTTACGATACAAATTCTAATTAAGCTTCAGTTTGCTTCATGACTAAATCTCACTTAATAACACATTCTATAGCCTACTTATTGGAGCTGGGCAGCATAATTTAATTGTCTGAGCATTAATAATATCGACAGGAAGGGCTGGAAGAATGTGCACTGCAATTAGCACTTGCCACAGAGCATAACAAGTTGTAATGAAGTTTTATGCGGTGGCAGATTTCAGACGCTTAATTAGCCACGTTAGTTAGGAACTGGCACACAAGTTGGCCTAATTGAAATTGTGTGCTCTCTGTGTGTGTAGCATTAAGATGTCTGACTAGAGAGCAGATATCCCATCTGGTCTTATGTTAGTGGTGATTGCAGTGTGCAGTTAAGCATTTTCAAAACTCGCATTAAAATTTATGTTTCTGCTAAATATAACTTTGTAGCTCAACCGACTCCAGCATCCTGTACTTCATTTCTTTCTACCGGCCAACCACACCCACACACCCACACACACATGACCTTCAAAGTGCTCAGCTCATAAAAGTCCTAGATAGTAGGTGGGGTGGCCGGGACTTAATATGCTTTTAACCAATTTTATTTTGCTGTTGGTTGGCTGCCCCACTGCGGCTATTTGTTATACGCTCCATATTAGCCTGGGCCAATTAGCACAAAGTTAATTCAATTTTGTGTTTGCCTTCGGGCCACCAGCTTTTGTGCTAGAATTTTTGGTTTGACTTTCAATTCAATTATTTAAAAGCTGAATGAAACTAATGGACTTTCTGGTTATACGATTAAAGGAAAAATTCTATTTGTATCAATAATTCTGTTCGAAACAAAGAAAAAATATAAAAAAAAGAAGGCACAAACTCTCATTAAAAGTTATTTCATCTGGTCCACAAAAAAAAAACTTTTACGTTCAACTCTCAACGCCTTGGCGGCATTTTATTGTTTCGACCCTTGAACCAAAGTCATAAATCAAAGGGACAGCACAAATTTCCTCTAATTTTGCACTGCATTTGCATAAATTTAAGATTAATTTAATCGATGAATTCCTCTTTGGAATTGTTATTACTGAGAACTTTGGTCAACAACCAACTGGAAGGCAGGAAGAAAAATACGATTATTATCATAAAAGTTTCCAAAGTTCATTGACCGTTAAATTGAACATCAAATCAATGAGTCATCAAAAAAAAAAATACGGAATTCTCTTTGGTTGCCAAAGCACGAAATACATTTATATTATTTTTTTAATGAGTTTCAAAAGCTGCTGGATTTCCTTTTTTGATTGAGAGAAAAAGCAGAACTGGATTCATGTCTGTTTTAAACTTAGACCGTTCTGACCAAATTATGCAATAACAGAGAATTTCGAAATTTTGATTATATTGGGTTGAGTAATGCTTGCTTTCAATGTGATAGGAATGCAATTTATTCACTTTCATCGGTTGTCTTGCAATTAAGCCATCTAGACAGTTTATACTCCGCCTTTGTACCTGAAAAAAAATAAGATTTTAAAAGTAGCTGAGAAACCTTGGCTCACCAGTGAAATCAAGATGGCAATTTCAATGCGAAACAGATCGTGGAAGCGGTATAAAGTCGAATATTTGTATTCGATATTCAAAGCCCACAGAGGTAAACAATGTGATTGCTAAGTGAAAACGATCATACTATACATCTAAGATTAACAGTGGAATAACTTCAAGTCAGCGTTGGAAAAACATTAAAAACATTAATATTGGCAAACCAGAGACTAATATTATTGATGACGTTGACGCAAATGAGCTTAACCTCAAATTAACCAAATTAAACGTACTCGAAAATACGTGCAACCCCTATATTACAGCTGTAATAATTGTTCTAATTTTCTAGAGTTTATTTGTGTAAGTCCTTGGTATGTCTTAGATGCAATTTCAAAAACTAAGTGAAATGCTGTAGGCCTGGATGATCAGAATCCTCTCTTCACACACATAATAAACACTGCGATAACAACGTCAACATTTTCAGAAATGTGGAAAGTTGCGAAAATATTACCAGTTACGAAAAGTAAAGATGAGTTTCGACCAATTTCCATACTTCCGTACTTGTCGAAGATCTTTGAACAAAGTCTCGCAGCCCAAATAAGTACCTTCCTTTTCACGAATGAACTTCTAAATAATAAACAGTCTGGATTCCGATAAAACAGGAGTTGCACGACAGCAATTGTACCCTTGCAAAAGCTGTTTTTGAAATGACAGAGTTTAAGAACGCTTAGATAAAAATCATCCGTCAGATGAACTTCTGATTTTGACCAAATTTCGCGAATCTTTTTGAAAACATATCAAATTAACAATCGCCCAGTTTAAGAACGATAAAATTGAAAACAAAAAAGTTTTTCTCACTAAGACTCATTTTCCGACCGATAAGTCCTATGGCAGCCTGAAGATATAATCATCTGATTTCGACCAAATTTTTCAAATTAGTTTGAAAGCGTTTAATATTAATAATCACCGAACTTAAGAACGATAAAATTGAAAACAAAAAAATTTTTTTCACTAAGACCCATTTTCCGACCGATCGGTCCTGTGGCAGCTATAAGATATAGTCATCCGATTTTGACCAAAGCTTGCAAATCTGTTTAAAAGCATATACACTTGGCCCTCGCTTAACACGGGGGTTACGTTCCAAGAAAACCTCGTGTTAAGTGAAATCGTGTTAAACGAAACATGGATTCAGTACAAATTAAGGGGTTACGTTCCTGAAATTTAAAATTGGCAACAAAAAAATTTTTTATTGTTCGAGTTTGGTCTGTTTCTATTAAAGTTTCATACATTTGTTCAAAATAAACCAAAAGTTACTATGTATATGCCTTAAATATATGTATAACATTCATAATTTCAAAATTAAAAGTTGGTATTAAACTAAAAAAGTTACTTCATATAATTAACAGGTTAAACTTTCTAAAAACTCAAAAATGTTAAAAAGTAAGAAGATCATATGTTTCTATACATATCAAAATTTTAATTGCATTTGGTGGAATTTATGGCATGTTTTCTTTTTTGGTGGCTCCTTATCAAAAAATAAGTAATTTTCGATTGTTTGATGGCTTTTAAAGCTTCTTTATAGCACTCCTTACAAGGAAAAAGTATTTTTTCCAACTCTCTCTTTAACTTAAGTCGTCGTTCGATGACCGAAACTGAATTTAATAATCACGATTCCAAGCTGCTAGCATATGCGAATCCTTCTTGGAGCTTTTCTAATCGGATCGGTTTCTTCAGAGCTGCTGTCATATGATTTCGAATTGTTTGCTTCATTCACAGCAATCTCAAGCAATGATTCGTCATTAATTCCTTCATCTTCAAACAACTCTTGCACATCATCAAATGACATGTCGTCGAAACGATCTTTTTGTGCCTTAAAGCCGGGAGCTACTTTTTCATTCTTTGATAAAAAAAGTTAGATTTGTCATTTTTTCCAGCAAAGTCCAGTTTCATCAGCATTGAAAACTTGGTCAAGCAAGAATTCCTCTTCTTCAATGAACACCTGAATTTTTTCTGGGTATGTGGTAGCAGCCCCATCATCGGGCGATGCCGCTTCGCCTTTAAAATTGATGCTATGAATGGAGAACCGTTTTTTTTGAATTTCTCGAACCATCCATTATTAGCAACGAAATTTATGCTTTATGAGGGCTCTCCATTTTGCTTGAGCAGTTCATAAATCCTGAGTGCCTTTTCCTGAATGATCCGCTGGCTTAAAGGGATCTTTTTTTCGTAGCTATCGTCAATCCAAATGCTAAGTGTTCTTTCCATTTTCTCCAAAAAAGGTGCGCGTGATCTACTGGTAAATTTTGTAGATATAGATGACCTAATCCTTACACGTCCTTAGCACGTCGTATTTCAGTTTCATTCTTTTGGATAGTGCGCACTTTTGTCTCATTCAAGTCAAGGCTTCTTGCAATTTGTATTTTTGTTTCTATAGAAATGACATTTCGTTTTAAAGGAGCTCTGTTCTTTCTTTCTGCCATTGTAAAAGCTGAAATTTATATATTTTATTTATCAACTTTTTGATTTAATCAAGCTGTACCACCTTTTTAATTACCACAAAATCTTTGATTTTTTATTTACGCGTCTGCAAAGCTCCAGATTTTTTCACCTACTAGAACACTCTGACATCTGACAGCTCAAATGCGGGATTTCCCTTTTTCTACAAGCACCCCAGCGTATGATACAAGCACAAAGGCACTAACGCATTAAGTGGCAGCAAAAAAAAATATCAATATTATGCAATCGTGTAAGAACGAGGTTTTCAGCGTGTTAAAAGGGGGAAGGGAGCAATTTTGTAACCGTGTAAGACCGAGTTCGTGCTAAAAGAGTCCGTGTTAAGCGAGGGCCAAGTGTAATATTAATAATGACCGTGTTTGGGAACGCTAACATTAAGAACAAAAAAGTTTTTCTCACTAAGACCCATTTTTTGACCGATAGTTCCTATGGCAGCTATAAGATATAGTCATTTTTCGAAACGGCTACCAAATTAATGCCCTCTTACCTAAATAAGAGATTCCAAACAGTGACAACAAAAACAAATACTTCTAGGCTTTTTCCAGTCATGCGTGGAGTACCTCAGGACTCAGTTCTAGGGCCACTTTTGTTTACTGTAAATATTAATGATCTCCCTGATGTTTTGTGAGTGTGTGTTAATATGTGAAGTGCATAAAACGATCTGAGTATCCTACTTAGGCCCAAAGGCTCAAATTTGCCAGAGGTTAAGTCTTTTGGTTTTCTCAACGAGACTTACTGGCAGGTTCACCCGATAACGATTAATTGCTATCGCTGCAAAAGTGAGACCTGACACTGTCGACGAAACAGCTGTTTGTTTTGGCTTTTGTTTGAATGCTATTGTTGTCGCTGGTAATTATTTGGTAAAATAATTAAATAAAATTGCTTGCGATGATGAATCAATGTGAAACACCAAAAAGACCAAGAGCGAGGAACATTCGCTTGTATACTTTTTGAGTCAAACAAATGCATTTTGGAGAACAAACCTGGAAGCAGAAGGCCTGGGCTTGGAGATCAATTTGCCGCCATGCCGGAATTTATCGCCCTTGAAAAGACTTACGGAATTAGTACGAGAATTTAAAAAAATGATCGCGAACATAATTCGCAATTAAGAAAATTCGTGGCATGATCCCAAGCTCAGCTACAGGATTTGAAAATGTGGTTGATAATGATGGTACGTTTTTATTTATGAATAAAAATATTTAATTAACTTCTAAAATTTTAGAAAACCAATCAGTCAGTGTCTGTTTGTGATGGCCAGTAATGCAATAGCGTGGGAATCTTGATCAACTACACGGTTTGCCGAAGGTAGTCTGACTCAACAGAAGTCGCCCGCAATGATAAGGAAAAAGCCACTTGCATAAGAGCGCAGTGTCAGTTTGCTCTCTGACAACAATCCACGATTTCTGTTAACAATCCAAATCATAATAAATTGAATCACAACTGAAGTTAAGGTTCTTCCTGTTACTTAGCGAAGATATTTGATCTCTAATCCTAGCAAAAATTATTTGACATGCTGAGTTTGTTAACCTGAATCGTTGAACAAATTTGTACAAATAACAAATACTCTCCCTGTACTCTCTCGCAATATTTATTCATTGCTCCGTCTTGGGTTATGTGGGTATAACCACCACCATGTTGGCCATTGTGCGTGCGTGTGGCTAATATTTTCATTATGGTGCACATGTATCAGCGGTTAGATCACTATCGGTATACCACATCGCATGAGGCAATTGGTGGTGCCATTGGCCAGGTAGGTCCTTCGATTTTGCAGACGGCGGGCAGTGAGTTTCCTGCTTTGCCATTGGTACCATTTCGGAAATGCCGGCGTGGCGGTCAAAACATTTGCCATGAATGCGACGGCTGCTATTCTGCTGAACAGAAAGTTCCACATCGCCGCGACTGTGTCTTTTTGTCTTACCGCATGAATCTTCCATTTCCATTGCGTGGATGTAGGAACTTTGTTTATTTAGAATCATTTTGTTTTGGCAATCGACAAAGTAAACAATATAAATTTTGGACACAGCTGTTTGACAATCGATAAAAATATCGATAATTCTATCGCAACTTGCCGGCAGGTTAAAATTTGACCCGATCATGAGGCAGCGGTTAACTTTGCCGCTCGGTTCTCGCCAAAGACAGCATGAGACACGCAAATTCGGTTAACCTGCCGGTAAGTGTGACTAACCGGACATTGAGAAATTGGGCCTAAGTCTAAGTGTCTTGTCATTTATAAAAGAAGTTTGGACACAAAAAATATGATTAAAATTTTAATAGGTGGCACACAAATATTTTATGTTGATTCTGCTGTCAATCTGGGCATAACTTTCAATAGAACTCTCTCTTGGCAAAATATTGTGAATGCGACGGTTGGGAAAACGTATGCTTTGCCTCGACAGCTGTTGTTAACACAGGGGTTTTTGCCAACCAGTGTAAAAGTTCTGATAGCAAAGGCCTATGTGATATCTGTACTATTTTATGGAGTTGAAATATTTGCTAAATGTGATGCTGCTAGTCAGCACATAGTTAAGGTGGCATTTAATAGCATCGCAAGATATGCCTTTGGGTTTTCAAAAACCGATCACGTGATAAGTTCAGCTTCATAGATATTTGATTTAAACCTTAATGCCTGGACTGCTATTCCTCCACAAAATAATAATTACAAAGCTGCCAGACTATTTTTATGACTTGTTGAGCTTTTGCTTCGTTTAGAGTCTAGAAGAACCAACAATATTGCTTGCTTAAGGAACCAACTTGCATGCTCTGACAGACATTTTAATGTAAATGCTGTTCGTCTTTGGAATTTGTTATTTATTATGTGGTAACAAGTTAATCAGTGGCGAACAAACATTTCGTGATATTCTAAAAAGTCATCTTCAGAGAGTTTTAAATTAAATAACCATAATAAAACTCAATTAATTAATTAATGAACATCGGCTGTTGTGACTAGAGCCCTCAAATAGGTTAGGAAACCTGTAGCGTTAGGATGAATTATAATAACAAATATTTAAAAATTACACACAATTCTTAAATTCTTAAAATAAAGAACTCTGCTTAAATTTTTTCAGTCTTTGAAGTGTGCAGAACTGAGTGAAATTATGCTTTCAAGTTCTGTGGCAACGAAGCACTTTTCGAGAGACATAAAATTCAACCGATGGTCAATCTCAAATATAACTATTTAAATTCAAAATCGACTCGAGATTCGGAACAGGCACATTAATCACAAGTAACAAACTTTTCGATAGGATTGTCAAATCTTTCCCGGTCTTTCGTATCGACAGTGACCGTTTATTTTGAAGAACAGAATTGGTTTTGGTGATTGTTTTACTTCTTCCACCTTTGTCAAAATTCACGAGGTTTTCTGCTGTCATCAACTAAATGAAGCAACTTGCTTAAAATTTGACAGTTTTCCATAGCATCTAACATATGGTTGTTGACAGAAGCAAGGCATTGTTGGAGTCAAAAAGTCACTCACTCTGTTAAATTTCCTAAAAATCCAGCAGCCACTTTTCATTAGCAAATGTTTCCTTGTCAAAGCCAGCTTTTACATATTTCCAATATTAATCTTTGTTTAATCCTTATCCAGTCTAGTGCGAATTTTATTCCTTTGGCCAAAATATAAACTTAATTAATTCCCAGCTTTTGTGTACTTTACCAAAAAAGTTGCCAAGCCTTTGTTGTTTTGGAAAATCTTTCAACTTTTAATGACGAAAAAAAAAAACAACTTTATGCCGCATGGACGCATTAAAATTAAGCTAAAATGCATGAGAAGGGGCAAGCCATTAAAAAGTTGTGTGTTATAAATTTGCATATTAATTCCGCAATGACCTATTTTGCAGTCTGCAACAAGCTTTTGTTGCTGTTGAAAAATCTCAAGTGCCCCTTTATGGGTGGCAAAATTATTGGCCATTTTGAGATTTTATCACCTGCCGATTTGAACCAAATGGCACTTTAAATTGCCAGCAGCATTGTATTTAATTTGTAATGTTGTTCTTTTGTGTCTCAGCTGAATACAAGGCCACAGGTGGTTTGTTTTTGGTTTCGCCCTCTTTACAAGGGGCTTATTTTGTTGCCACTTCGGTCATTTGGAGGGGTCAACATTTTGTCTTTATGGGCACGTAGAATGGAGCCATCTACATGACGGCATTGAGCAAGTTGAATGACTTTTCTCTGTGGAGGATTCGGAAAATGAGATTTACATAAATGCCAACATAAAAAGGTGGCAATAAAACCGAAATTTCTAAATGCGTTTTGAAGCTTAAAGCGCGAAGAAAAAAATGAGAAACAAAAGTCTTATTACATCTATAAGGATGCTAAACAATTTATTAAAGTTAAGCCAATATTCGTGGTATTTTAGGTAAGCAACCGAAATACTTCAAATTTTGAAACTTCCTTCAAATTCTTAATAAATGTATTGAATGTAAAAGTAGTTTATAAAAACTCGAGGTTTTCAGTCATGTTTTTATACCCTTATAATTTTGCTCAGAAGTTTGCAACGTACAGAAATTTCATTTTCGACCTCATAAACTACATATATATATTCTTAATCAGGGCGTGAAGCTGAGTCGATTGAGTTTTGTCCGTCCGTCTGTCTGGCTGTCCGTCTGTCGGTCTTTTTCTACCAGGGATGCAAACCGGTTCTAAGCCGACCCCATCCAACCGCAATTTCAGCGTATAAACCGAACCGCAACCGAACCGGTGTCCTTTCGAAAAAGCCGAGCCGAAACCGAAAACCACAATGCAAAAACAGTTCAGTTCGGTTTAGTTCATAGACCAGTTTTACCGCTTTTAGCGCTTATGTTCAGACGATACTTGTAAATTTTGAAATTTTATTTGACTTCCTAAATAAAACTTATTATTCGATATAAGGTTAAATTAAGTTTTGCTGATGGAACCTCTACAAAGGAGACTAAACATAGAACGAATTGATCCCAATCGATGCCGGGTCGATGCAGCTTTTGAGGATGTCTTGTCAACCGTACTTAATATATCAGACTTATACATCAGACTATATTTCTTCTTTGAAAACTTGCCAATTGATTTGTGTGAATATCCCATTTCCTCCAAGGAACGATATTCTACATATTATGTAAGATATTAAGCATTTTTAAAGAGCACTTACATATGGCTTTTAAAGCAGGGCTGCAAACCCCAAAATTTTTTCGGAACCTCCGGTTTGCTGTTTCGAACCAAAATTTATCAACGGTTAAGGTTCGAAAATTTGATTTTGGTTCGAACCTTGGTTCGTTGCACGTTTTTCGCAATATATTTAAAATAACAATACAATAGGTATACACTTGACTCCTAGATACATTGTTAGTCCGCATTAACACGGTGAAGCAAACTTCATAAAGTTCCTCATGAAGTTTTGGTTTGTAGGGAAGAGGTGTAGTCGAAGCAGGCAAAGCTTCATGGATAGCTGGCAATGAAGTTTTTTGATATGTATATGTATAAGATGACAAGTTTGTGCCAGTTTTCTCTGATTTAGTGTCTGTTTATGTTCTGTACCAAAGGTACACAGAATATTTGGGCAAATGTATGTAACCGCCAGAACAAAGCATCTCCGCCCATATTAAGGGCCGATTTCTCTTCTTCCAGATAGCTTCTATGTATCAGATAATCCAACAAATAGTGAAATTTCGATTTCATTGCCTACTAATTGCATCATAAGCTTTCTGCTACTTCGACCTCCAGATAGCCACTATTAGCCATGCTCCCATTTTCACTTTCGCAAAACTTTTACGATTTCAAACCGGTTTTTGAACCAAATTTGTACTCTAAATCGCAACATTTTTACGAATGCGAAAATGGGAGCATGGCTGTATGTGTTAGATAGGCATTTGACTTTTTGCCATTCACTGTAAATTGACATAATATTTGGGGTGGGTTTTGAATTTGTGTTAAGCAAAACAATTTGTAAAATGAATTTGAACCAGGCTATTTACCTTCACTCACTGGAAGATTCTGATGAAGACATTGTGCAAATTTATTGAGAGAGAGTAAACAACCCAAGGCCGAACTTCCGGCTTTCAAAGACTACATGCCTGCTCCTTTTAACAAAAATTGATAGCCAGCTCGAGCCGATCACTAATCGGTTTGTATCATCAACAACAACCATTAACAAACTTAACATAATCCATCTCTTTGGGAAATGTTCCTTGTCTCCAATGAAGAAGCTGCTTTTAGCATTGAGATTCTATGCTTGTGGTAATTTCCTAATTACTGTTGGGGACTTTTGTGGAGTGAGCATAGCTACAGCAAGTCGGGTAGTGAAAGAAGTTTCCTATGCCATTGCATCATTATCCAGCAGTTACATTAAGTTTGGGGACCCCAATGAAGTCATGAGACTTTTATAAAATTGCTAAATTCCCGAAGGTTATGGGAGCTATTGATTGCACCCATGTACGGATTCAATCGCCAGGCGGTGACCATGCCGAGATATACCGTAACAGAAAGGGATATTTCTCGATAAATGTACAAGCAGTATCTAGCGCAAAGTTATTTTTGCAAGAAGTGGCTGCCAGATGGCCTGGTTCATCCCATGATAGCAATATTTTTAATAACTGTCGCTTGAAGTACCGATGGGAAAGCAACGAATTGAAAAATTATTATCTTTTGGGCGACAGTGGGTATAAATTGAGACGGTACATGATGACGCCGCTACTCAGCCCCGTAACAGAAGCTGAAAAACTTTACAATGAGTAATTAGCTCTAAGGCTTTAGAGACCTTTTTACGCTTTAGCTTTAACACTTCTATTTCTTCCTGGTGCTTCAAATGTGCTCTCACATTTTCCTGTTCATAAAATGTATTTTGAGTTGTCAGTAATTTTAGTTTTCTTCTTGAAGCACGCGGCTGTAAACAATTTGTGAATCAGTCAGTGGATTAAAGGTTCGGTGGATTTGGTTCGGCAGCCTCCAACTCTACATCTTTGTGTTGGAAGTCATTTTGGAGCTCTTTAAAATCAGCCTCCTCTAGCTGACCATCCTCTTCCAATTTAAAAACATCTGTAAAATATTTGATTATGTACATCCATGTCTTGAAGAAAATACTTCGACTTACTTACTATCATTGTCAAAGCTGTTCTCGTCACCAGTGGCAGATTCGCCAATCATTTCCATTATTTTTTCCGACATGTCAGAAACTTTTTTGCACAAAGGCGGGCCGCCATCAGTACGGAATGTTTCCTTCTCTTCTCCAATGCAACTTCAGCTTTGGTTTTTTTTCTTAAGACCTTCATATTTTCCTTTAAGAGCCTGAGCAGTGCGCTAAATTCCGGTCTTGCTAGCGTAAGTGGTCGCCAGTTTTGACCATGCTTGCTCCTTTTGCTTCCAAGTGACCACATCTGACTTCTTGTTCTCAATGACATTCTTGTTATCCTCAACTAGAGCGACTAGCTCCCATTCCACCTCGTCTGTAAAGTTCTTAGCACTTGGCCTTTTTGTTGTGTACAACATAAAATGACACTGCAAATCAGCTGTTTGACAGTGCTGCCAAATTTTCACTGGAAGGGCTACCACTTTATTAGAGAATTTATCATTCGTATGTTAACGTTTTAGATAAGATTATACATTGGTTTTGTAATCCAATTTGGTTATGTGGGACTTTATCTATTGCATAGAGCTACTTGTCAAATAGCTATTTCTCACTTATTTAGAAGATGAGAAATCGGCCCTAAGTGTATACATATATTCACTTTCACATGTGCAAAGTATATCATAGTCTGGCTTGACCGACTTTCCGAATTTCTAATTGTCGACTCTGCTGTTAAGTACATAGAAGGATACCCAAATAAATTTTAATGTGTATGTATTATAATTTTGCCCAGAAGCTTGCAACGCATAGAAATATTCATTCCGACCCCATAAACTATATATATTCTTGGTCGGGGCGACGAGCTGAGTCGATTGAGCTTTGTCCCGTCCGTCTGTCTGTCTGTCTGTCCGTCTGTTTCTACGCAAACTTGTCTCTCAGTTTTAAAGCTATCGAGCTGAAATTTTGCACAGAGTCTTCTTTTTACTGCACGCTGCTAATATGTCGGAACCGACCGGATCGGATGACTATATCTTAAAGCTGTCATAGGAACCATCGGTCAGAAAATGGGTCTTACTGAGAAAAACTTTTTTGTTTTCAATGAAAGTGTCCCGAAACTCGTCCTTTAAGAATATTTTATGCTTTCAAACAGTTTGGCAAACTTTGGTCAAAATCGGTTGACTATATCTGATAGCTGCCTTAGGACCGATCGGTCGGAAAATGGGTCTTAGGGAAAATACCTTTTTTGTTTTCAAGTAAATCGTTCTTAAAATTTGTGATTATTAATATGACACGCTTTTAAACTAATGTGAAAAAGTTGATCGACATCGGGTGACTATATCTTATGGTTGACATAGGACCGATCGGTCGAAAATAGTTCTTAGTAAGAAATTTTTTTTGTTATTAATGTTAGCGTCTGTAAACTCACTGATCACTAATTCTGTATGCTTTCAAATATATTCGCAAAATTTGATCGAAATCGGATGACTATATCTAAAGGCTGCCATCGAACCGATCGGACGGAAAATGAGCCTTAGTGAGAATAACTTTTTGGTTTTAAATTTTATCGTTTTTAAGCTTGGCGATGTTTTTATTTTGATTTGTTTTCAAAAAGATTCGCAAAATTTGGTCGAAATCAGATGTTTATCTGTCGGAAAATGGGCCTTGGAAAATTTTTTGATTTTTATGTAAGCGTTCTTAAATTCGGACATTTCAGAAACAGCATTTGCAAGGGTATAAAAAGTTCGGCACAGACGAAGTTAGCTTGGCCTTCTCGTTTTATTTGAACCGATCCAAAAGCTTGGGTTCGGAAAGGTTTCGTGTTCATTTATTTTCCTCCTCGAGGTTCGGTTCAGGGTTTGGTTCACAGCAAAAACAAAGCCGGAATTCCGGATTCGAACCGGTTCGGTTCAAAACTGGTATGCAGCCCTGCTGGAAACTCCGAATACCTTTTACCTTATCTAGGTATATATTTTGACATTTACCGTGTATCTTACCTATCGCTGCTTAAGCAAAAACAAACACAAGAAATAGAAAACCGATTTATGTATGTGTGTGCTTGTGGCTGTCTGATGCACACGAAATCATTCGCAGCCAACTACAAAATCTTCGCTCGAAGAAGTTGTTGTTGCTGTACGCCAGGGTTCCCTTGAAGAGAGCGCGAAAATGTGACAGTGTCTCTATCTATCTATTGATTGACTTCGGAAAGCAAACTGTGTGAATTGGCGAGTATGTTCGGGTCAAAAAAACTTTAGGCCAATATTAATGCCAATAACCGAAATGAATTTCGGGATAACCCTGGTTTTAAGGTAAAATTTTTAAGTGAGTATCCATAATCCGCTCAAACAATAAGCATTGAAAAACTTTTGCGGGAAGTGAAGTGCAAATTTAAACAAGTTTTCGATAAAGCGGACCATTAGATATAGTCAATGATCATTGGTTATCTGACTCGATTCCTACTTATTAACAGCTTGATTGCTAAATGTTAGCTCTATAGCTTTCAAAGTGAACAAATTGAAGGGACAAATTACTGCTATAAATGAAAGCTTTTGGTAAAACTTTCTGAATTTTGTTTCACTGTGTAAATCCCCACTGAAGCTTTACTACAGCAAGTTTTGCGTAACATATTTCGTTATAGCGGTGTGTGTCCCCGCTAAGCCAAGACATTAACCTCAACTGAAGCTTTTTGTTCACTTAACGTTAACCTGGCGTATGAGTAATATTATTTGCTAAGAAGTTAACTTTTTAAATATGAGTAATAACTAAGGAATTAATTTAAATGACTAAATTCAGGCAATTGAAGAAGCCAGATGTCATTAAGCAAATACGATTGATTTGTCATCGAGTCAAGTTAATTAATTTCACATATTCCAAAAATTGTTCAACAATTTCCGGAATTTATGTGACTGTCAATTTGTCGCGTCGTTGTTTAAAGTTTCCGTCATTTATTGCAGGTGCGAATATATACATATAACCCTGACTTGTCTGCCAAGTTCAACTCCTCAACTACTGCTTACACTTTAGTCTATTTGCTTTGCCCATTCACTTACTTATTGTTGTGTCCGCACGGTGCGCATTCGATTAACACCTCGTTTTGTTTTCCCATCTCCACTCTGGGAGGCAACCCAGCTGATGATTTGCGTTGTTGTTGTGATTGTTGTTGTTGTTGCATTCTCCATTTGCATTTGCATTACAAATGTCCCGTTCTCTGTTGATTATCTTGGCTTTAATTTGTTTCTGTCGTCAATGTTGTTGTGTTGTTGGGCAATTGTTTTGCCCTGTGCCTTTGCCTCATTGTTGATATAACACTTAGATGGCACTCGCTATGACAATGCATTTGTTTAGTTCGATGAGAAAACGTGACCGTTATTGACAGTGAAATTTTGTTTTTCAACAATTTGTTTTTTGTAGTGGAAATGCAAATGAGTGCGGTCTATTGTAGTGGCAGAGATTATGTAGAGATTTACGTATTTAGCTTTCATTCTAGACATGTTTGGAACACACACAGAGCGGCGGAATAGTTAGGAAGTAAACTTAAGGGCAATGAAATTGAATCTTAAATGATGCCAACAATTTGAAATTATGTTTTCTACTTTCTTCCGTCCTTCTATTTCGCCGCCAAGGTGGGAAAAAGGAAATGCTTAAGATCAAACCTTATTTAAACGCGGATCTATATGAAATTCGGGATTAAAGCTTACATTAAATGGAAATGGAGAATGCTTAATCTTAAAAGTAGACCTAATAATTTGTGTCTAAATGCTCCAAAAAAGATTTCAAACGTTCTTCCATTGTTTAGAATTAGGTTTTTGAAATCATGCTAAAAAAATGTAGTTTTTGGAATTATTTGAAATGATAAGATATTTTTAAGAAATCGAATGATGGTCACACTTAAGATAAATTGAGCCTTGAGCTAGCCAGATGTAACTTTGACTAAAATTGGATGACAAGATCTAGCAGTAGACAGTAGTAGACACTAAATGGAAACCTTGGAGACACAATTGTAAATATGAAAGCTAAAGTGATCGAGCACTAACAGCTTGTGTAAACAACGTCTAAGTAAACAAAAAACCGACAAAAAACCCTAATTTTACAAATCATGTATGGGGTAAATCACCCTCGTTTTACAAATCAGGTATGGGGTCGAAAGACCAAAAGGCAGAAAAACAACCGTTGTTTTACAAATCAGGTGTGGGGTAAATCCACCTCATTTAAAATAGGGATCAATTAAAAGTATCTCTAACGAGCAAGCAAGCAAAGTGGGAGAGTCTGTCTTTCAAAACTGTAGGATCAAGAAATTTGTTTTCAAAAAATGTATACTTGGATCAAGATATCAAATTTGAATAAATTCAGATCAAGAAATTCGCTCTTGGATCAGGAGATTTTAACTTACCTAACCTACTTTTGACATCAGAACTCCATGATCCAAGTATGAAATGCTCTATTTTTCTCAGAGTGTATATGAATGGCGGACTTTAAGCGCTACGGGCGATATTTCCAATACCGTAACACAACTGAATTACTCACTTTATTCACTCACTTCATAGTGAACAACTGGGGAACAGTGATATAAAATGCAGCATTTGATGAGCATTCGCAAAATATTTTCAATCAGGCTCACAAATAACATAAAGAAACACAAAAATCTTCGCGATGATGCCTTTTGTAAATGGAAACGCTTCAAAACAGAAATCCTTCGAATGCGGTGTAAAAATCTAAAACAGACGGTGCAAAAATTAATAATTTCTTCTAAGTGTCAGGAAGTTTGTACACTCACCAGTACCTGAAACTACGTTAATATGTACCTGAATAGTCTTCCCTATAAAGAATGTGATAATAATTTTAGCTTTTCCTGCGTCAATCAGTGTGATGTCCTGGAATCTATTCTTTTGACTGATGACATTAACCCTAAGTTCGTAAAAATAATTCTCCCTAAAATGTTGACCTACTTAACTTATATTTTTAATACCGCCTTAACCACCTTGAAATTTCCGAACTCTTGGAAATTAGCTAAGGTTGTTCCTTTGCTCAAGTGTACTAATGAGTACAGACCAATATCTATACTTGCGTACTTATCTAGAATACTTGAACATCTGATGGCGAAACAAATTAACGAATTCATGGCTTCACATAATCTTTTCAAAAACAATCAGTCAGGTTTTAGAAAGAAAAGAAGTTGCACCACAGCAATTCTCAAATTAACGGTAGACATTCGAAAACAAATTAACATTATTGACACTACTAGATTACAGTAAAGCATTCGAAACAGCTAACCACGATGTATTAGGCATTAAACTAAATCGAAAGTATATGTTCTCAAACTCCGCTGTAGACCTGTTACAATCTTATCTAAGTATCTATCTTATCTAAGCTTCCTCATCGCTATTGACCCTAAAACGTAGTGTACCCCAGGGATCGATTTTCGGGCCCTTACTATTTTCTGTTTATGTCAATGACTTGCCATCAGTCTTGTCTAATTGTGAAGTTCATATGTATGCAGATGGTGTTCAACTTTATTTTTCTCGTCCCATGTCAAAGTTTAATGAATGTGTTCAAATATGTAATAGAGTTCCATGTAAAGTTAATGACTGGGCAAATAAGAATGGCCTTGGTCTAAGCCCAGTTAAGTCCAAGTGTTTAGTTATAATCAGGATTGCCATCATTGAAAATGAACAATTTACCAATACAGTATGTAGAGCGAGCAAGCAACCTAGGATTTACTTTTAATCAAACATTAACTTGGACTGATCATGTCACCGGATCTGTAGGAAAATTGTATGGACTTCTCAGGCAACTGTATCTGACTAAAGATTTTATACCAACCAAGCTGAGACTATTAATTGCTAAGACATATTTAACTTCAAGACTATTTTATGGCATTGAGATTATTGGCATTTCTGACGCCAGAAGTCAAAATAAAATGCAAGTGACATTCAATAATATCGCAAGATATATAATATACATATATAATCGTACTCGCTTTGACCGGATATCAGACGATTCAATAAATATATTTAACCTTCCATTACAATCTTGGATAAGACTAAGAGCATTAACACTTCTTCATAAGATTGTATACACAATGAGCCGTCGTATCTTTTTGAAATGTTGAGCTTCTGCGCATCTAGAAGGCCGTGCAACTTAGTGTGCTTACGATACAAGCTATTCAGCTCCGAAAAAACCTTTCTTCATTTTCGCTGTTCGCAGTTGGAATCAACTATGACATAGTTTGAAAACAATAAACAACGCCACGCAGTTTAAATTGATTTTAGAATCTCATCTGAAAAGTGAATCTTAAAGAGTACTTATTGTTTCCCTCAATAGGAAAGAAGAAACATAACCAAAATAATAAAAAAAAATTGTAATAATTATTATGAATTTAAGAGATTCATTTACTTAAGATTATATCTAAGTCTAATTTCTTGTCATTATTGTATCACAAAACTGTTTCTAGGTAGTAAGTAAAATCAACAAAAATATATATGTAACTTTGCCCTTGTGACTAATGCAATAATATATATGTTTTTTGTAACTAGTAGCGTTAGGATGGTATTTCAAAATAAATAAATAAATAAAAATAGGACAGGATATATTTGACATTAGTTTCTCTTTAGGGAATTTGGACATCAGACTATTTAGATATATATGAAAAGAGTAAGGGCAGCTAAAGAAACAAGCATTTAAAGCAGGCAAGCCCAAAAGCAGCATAAGTCAGAGCACTCACCAATACTCACAAAGAAAAGCACCAATACCAATAATGAAATTGTTGTTGGACAGTTTGCTTGCGCGCACAAACATCAATTAAAGAAGAGAACAAACCCGGTTTTTGTTCTACGCGACGCACACACACAAAATCGTTTGCATGTGTGTCGTTTTGTATAAGCCGCGTATAGCATGTATACGATCATTGATTTCCCATCTTCGGTGCAATTACAAAAACAAATCGTTCTCAAAGAGCATACAGCTGGGCATCGCTGATTTAAAATATCTTATATCTAATACTTTTTGCTAAATATGTGCCATTTACTGAGCGAAAGATGATTCGTTTTCGGTTCATCTCGGATTTCGGAAATAGGTCTCGGAACTCGTGGTTATTCTTCGTTTCTTGTTAATGGGTCTCTTCGGTCAACAAAATTTGCTTCTAAAAATTCGGTTTAGTGCTAACTGCTCAAGCGACTTCTACGCGCCGGTTTCTTGCTGACTGGCCACGGATCGCTGAATGCATTTTTGCATGCAAGACAACTTAGTGAAACACCTGCATATGCGGTGCTCCTTGTATGCAAATTTGCGAGACCTATATGAACTTGGAGTACGGCACGAATATGGCGTCTGGGTTGTGTCTTAAGTTGCGGAAACACAGGAGAGGATGAGGCTGCTAGCGGTGTTTGCGGATGCTGTCTTCACTAGGAGGCTGCAGTTTCTGGCTCCCTTCCGGGTAATAGGGCTGACAGTCCCGGGCTAGGCCGAATCTGTCAAAATCCTCCTGGTGCTCTCCATTCCGGTGCCTGTCGGGGCTAGTTTTTCCAAGGCTACTCATTGAGGTCGGTACCCTTGTGGGAGTATCGTGGTGGCTGTGGTTGATAACCAAATCGCGGGTCGAGTCTCAGTTGAGGCTCGACGTGGAGTTGAGTATCAGCCGGGTGCTGTGACCCATAGACCAGCAGAGGTTTTAGATAAGCCTCGCCCCTCATCAAGGGGGATTATGATGCCCGACGTGCAGACATTCATTGGTACCTTGGGGACTTCAGTCTCTTAGGGGCGCTAGTCTGACGTCACCACTCCAGACTCATCGTATCATATGCACATGTACCGTGGTTGTAATCCTATCTTTCGAAAATGCCACGTTAAACAAAACCTGAGCGATCAGAATAGTTCTGTTCAAGCGACTTTTTGGCAGTTATCTTTGAGTCTATTGCACATTCTACTGAAACAGATGCAAATCGTCCTCATAGTGGTTCCACTGAAGCAAAAATGTTGAGTGCGGTGAAGTCACGACACATGTGGGTGTTCTCGGCAATGCTATCTGTTACTCACCGCTTCAACTAGTTTGTTGGAAAGTCTTTGGACACCAAACCAAGAATGGTTTTGTCAGACAATTGATTCAATAGTTTTTCAATGTACATCGTCCCATTTCGTCGCATTGTTTCTGTTTGAAGCGATTCAAGGTTCAAATTGCTTTGTAGTGACCTTTTAAGAACATGTCTACTCAAGTCAATCGGTTGATAAATGACAAAATTATTCAATGGTTAAGTACCGACATACAAGATGAAGCAACTACAACACTCTTGCATGTTTATCTTTCTTCTTTATATGAGTTCTGTACACTCATTCATTGAAGCAAGATCGTGTAGCTCAGTGGGAAATTTGTCGGGAGTTGCACTTTGAAACACGTGTCCTGGATTTTCATACACACCTATCCTAGATTAAATGTTCTCAGGTCAGGAAAACGCTTCTGATCCAACATTTTGGCCAGTCCAGTCTCTACAAAAGCTTTAAAGAATTTTTAAGAGTATGAAATCGAATCGGACAATGTTGCAACCAACTTAATTTTGAAGCCTCATCATTAGGCTTATTCTTTCAGTATGTTTCGTTTCGCTGCAGTGTAAACAACAGAGTTTTTGTTTGCTCCGAATATGTCAACTTTTGTGCCAACAAAACACAATTTGCGGGAAAGTTTACTTGTCTGCTTTCATTTGAAGAAAAATGCAAATGAAGGCCATAGAATGCTGCAAGAAGCTTATTGGGAACATGCTGCCATACTCCGAAATCGACGCCGAAGCCGAATATTTATGGTGGCAAGGTCATGATCTGTATTCAGTGGGACCAATTGGTCGTGGTGAAACCATCACAGGGCAACTCTACCGAGCTGAATTGATGCGTTTGAGCCGATCATTGAAGCAAAAACGGCCAGAGTACAAGCAAAGGCACGACAAAGTAATTTTGCAACATGACAACGCTCTGCCACAATGCTCAAAACATACTTGAGAAGTTGAAGGGAAGTTGAAAAGGGAAGTCCTATACATTTCCCTTTCCGACTACTATTTGTTTTCGTAGATGACGCATGCACTTTGGCTCTTTCGAAGAGCTCTGAAATTGAACCGATTCGAGATGGTGTCCGAAAATTATCAGAAAGATAGGAAAAAGTAGTGGCTACCGATGGACAATACTTCCCAACACTCAATCTCCAACCACACTGTATTGAAGTTTTATTGGTAAAAATGGTTAAATCTAAATTTAAATAGTTGGAATTACGTTTTTTTTTCTGTGTAGGTGAGTTATCTGTTAACTGGTTCAAAAAAATAAAAAAGTTTGCATGAGATGCGGTATCTATACATATAGTGTCTTTGGTACTAGGCTATAGTAAGAAATTTATCGTATAAGTTATTCAAATGGTTTGTTTTTTTCGGGGAATTAGCAGTTTTACCTAACCTTATAAGCTCCACAATAATTACGAGCATCCTTACTACTTTGGGGCTAACAAAGATTTATTTTAATTCATTACAACACAGCTTTAATGTCGTGATATCAGCAAAACTTGTACTGTAAAATCTTTTATTGTAGTAAATATTTAACATTCCCAAAATGAATATTCCCTTTGATTGCCAGTTGCTATGCCATGATGCTAAAATCAAGTAAAACAAATTGCAGCCAAATTCTAATTGAATCAAATAGTACGAGTCGGATACCATTGAGGGGCAATCAAGTGAAGTACCAGCTGGCATTGCAGCACTGACAATTGGCGCACGTTGTGTTGATGCTGTAAAGTAATTTATTTTTGAATGGTTACCATAATTCAAGATTTTGTTTACCATAATTTCACTAGTTTATTTGCTTTGCGGTTTTTTTTTGTTTCGGGGGGGACACGAGCCCATTGTCTGATTTAATACGAATTTCTTTTGTTTATTCTTGGTGTATTTTTTTGCCCCCCTCCCTTTTGCTTGGTGACAATGTGGTATAAATTTGTATATTTATTTTTTATTCTATTTGATTTCATTTCTGGCAGGGCCAATGCCACATGTGATGTCTGTTTTGGGGCATTTCGTTTGTATGTGTATGCAAGCACAAGTGTCGCCCCAGTTACCTGGCAAATGTTTCCCCAATTGCTTTTTCGATTTACACTATACAAATAAACAAAAAAGGTTTTCTGTTTCTATTTCATCAATTGCTAATTGTCTGTGACTAATCGTGGCAAATGTTGTGAAGCCGCTAATTGCTAAAACCAATTTCAGGCAGTTAGATAGCACATAAACATAAGTACATATATTTCCATTTAACGAAATCACACCAGTAGATTTTTTTTTGTTTTGTTATGGTTTTTGCGGTTTTTGTTTAGAAATCTTGTGAAATCGTTGCAATTTTTCATTTGCACAATTTTGTGTTGTTTTATGAACCACAAAAATAAAGCGGCAAAAAAAATTGTGTTTCGACACCAAAACAGAAAGGTTAATAGCTCAATGAAACCTTAACAAAAAAATGATTTGGTTAAGTTTAAGTGTTGAATGTATACCCTTTTGTGATATGTATAAACTGGACTGAGTTAGTTTTGGGAAACGAAATAATTTTAGATAATAATTAAGTTTGATTTAAATAATGTGTTTCATCCATGGTCACTTTTCCAAAAGCTTCGTCTGTCTTCTTAGTTATTACCAAGTCACACAGAATACACACTAAACAAGTAGAACGCAATCAAAATAAGTTGAATAGGAAAAGAATTCAAATATTGTGTGAAAAGAGAGAATAAGAAGAATAATTAAAAAGGCAAAGAACAAATGTGAAAAGACTATAGAAAAACGAACACAGCAAATTGATTTATTAGAAAATCAGAATACACATTACAAAACGGAGAGCAACTAATTTTGATGGCAAAATGAGTAAATCTAAAATAGAAATTAATAAAAATATATAAAGTAGGGAAAACGGAATATGAAAATACATAAAACAAAAGAAAGCAGACAGCGGATCTCATATAAATAATAAAAAAAGAATAAAAGAAAGCGGGTAAGAGTATTTTACTTATTATACTAGATATAGCAGATTATGTTAAAAGAAAGAAATTGACCTTGTAACGCTACTTTGGCCGGGGTGTAGCTCGCCGGGGGCAGGGGTCACAGCAATTTCTTTTCTTTGTTTTGTAGTCGGTGGTTGCTGTACAAGAATTTCCCTTGAGTCCTCCCAAAAAGAACACGTGTGGCGGATCGATCGAGTCTTCAATGTTATTCTTTATTAAGGGGGGCTAATCTTTTCTTAACTTAGCTCTAACTTATATTACTTGTTCCTCGGAGCGGTGGGGAGCCGTGGGGGCTCTCGTGCTATACTCAAAGGGGCTGCCTGTAAGAGTAAAATTAGTTCCAGAGGGGTTTCGGCGTTCGTTTATCTTCGTGACGCTCTCCGCCGTCGATGAGCCGTTTTCCAGGGGCTTGGTACCCTGGGGGATCCTCATGGTGTTGGGTGGCGGGCTTCCGATGGCACCGATGATGATCTAGAGGCGGTCGATGGGGTATTCTTCACGCGATAATTATGATATTCCTGGAACCGATTAATGGTATACACAGATGCGGGCGTACTCTGAGCCCCGAGATTGGGTATAAGGCGTATTCCCGGCGCGGATGAGGGTGTTCTGGGGCGCGGTGAGGGGTATGGACAGATTGGATGCAAGGCTCACTCCAAGCGAATCTATGGTACTGCGATGTTGAATGGCTTACCTGCACGCTTTGAACTCTGATCGAGAAGTGATCTGTCTGGAGATTAAGTTCGTCGTATATAGCGCTCGCTCTGTCTTTGGGCTCACGCCATGTCGAGCAATATCCTAACGCGTTTGCTCATTTTGCTCGATACTTTCTCGATAGCTATCGATATTTTCGCACTAGGCGCCTTACTTGAAATAACAATGTCCGTTACCAGTTTGAATTTTAACGGTTGGCTTCTTTATTTCTATTTATAGCATTTTGTATTTTGTGAGTCGTCACACTACCCCCTCATTTTGTGGGAGGAGTCTTTGGGTGTGCTAGGTGCACGGTGACTTTTCCAGCTCTGCCGAAACGGATCCATCCTTGGTTGTCCTTTTGCGAAAATCGGAATTGGCATTGGCTGTGTGGACGTCGCGTGGCTATCCTGCTCGAGATTGTGTCCCGTAACTTCGCCGACATTTGGAAACCTTCCTGCATTTCCCACTTTGTCACCTATTTCTCTCCTTCTGGGGAACCGAGTCCGTCTTGTTCATAGAGTATTTCTATGACATCTCTGTCTGGCGTCTCTCTGGGGTCTGCTGTGGTTACGGATCGCTCTGGTGGTGCCTGTGCTGGCGCCGCCACCTGTGGTGGTTTCTTTTGCTTTTCTTCTATGGCGGGCCCGGTTGATATTGTGGATACGTCGACCACGTTCACCTTGCGTAGAGATGTCGGAATTCTTGTTACTGGTGACCGACATCCGGTGGCCCACACTGGGTAGGTCAGGCAGGAATTGGATGCGACTTCTGGCGTTGTCCATTGCCTGTAGGGTTTTTTTTTTTAATTTTTCCTTGCTTGCTCGGAATTTTTCTGCCATTTTACCTGAAATTAAGCGGAATACCATTAGGGCTGGGGAACTGTCTTGGTGGGTGGTTAGTTTGTTTAGTCGTCTTTTGACTGCTCGCTGTGCGTTGGTTTTAAGTCAGAGATTTTGCACTGACGATCACTGGAGAAATGTGTTTTAACACTTTGTATGGTCCGTCAAATTTGGGACTTAGTTTTGCTGTGACTTTGTCCATTGCTTTTGACAGTGTGTGGGTTCTTATCCATACTTTGTCGTCGATTCGAGGTTTCCATTCTCTTTTCCTAAGGTTGAAGTTCCTTGCTTGATTCGTGCTCGCTAGTTCCACATTTTGCCATTATTACAAAATAATATTACAAATAAAAATTAACTAAAACAATGGCTTATAGAGAGAGAAATAATGGACAGAGAGCGTTATAGTTGATTCATGATTGGATAAAAGGTCATTACTGAATAATTTCAATCGTAAAAATTATTGAAAATGTCAAGTACAACATGTCATTTAAAACTCATCTTCATCTGAAACTTCGTGATGCTATCAAAGCTCTCAACTGTACTTGGAAGACGCTACTGGGCAAACTAAATGTACCAGCAAGTGTGAAATATAGAATGTTTGAAGCCACTGCCCGGTCAATCATGCTATATGCTGCAAAGGTTTGGGGGCTTTCTCGAATATGACGAAGTGGAGAAGCTTCTTCGATTATTTCTTAAGAAAATATTTAGGTTACCTCTCAGTAGTCCGAACTATGTTCTATTTGTAGAAACTGGTCTTTCGACCCTCTATACCCAAACGCTTGGGTTACATTTCTCTTACGTGAGAAAGATTTTTCAAATGCCGGAAACCCGCTTAGCTTCTGCTGTTGAGGCGAGCACAGTGCTTTGAATCATGGAGAACTCTTGCAGAACAATATAATGTAAATTTAGAGTTGAATAATCCGACTACTTAGGAAAAATCTCATCAACTAATTTTGTAAGGAACTGTTCAAAAATCTCACTCTGATTTTATGCAGCAAGCTAGGAGCAGTTCGACAAGAATTCTGTATAGACAACTAAGCTACTCATTGGGGGAAAATCACTATTTTCACGACAAAAACAGCCTCAGCCTAATATCATTTGTATTCAAAGCTAGATGTGAAATGCTGAACCTACGTCACGGAAGTCATCTGCACCCTCTGTAATTTAAACGTCAAAGAAGACACATTTCACTTTATTGCAGTTTGCCCAATTTTACAGGAGATTAGAAAGGTGCATTGGCAGCAACAGAGAATTAAGCCAACAACGAACCATCGAAATTTTAAACGTAGAAAATTGGAGTAGTCTTTTCAAATTTCTAGTAGAAGCATCAACATATAGGAATCGTATAATGTCAGCAGATTTTTAGTATATTCCTAAATTGCATTGTATTAAATATAGATTTCCCATAGTTTTTAAGCCAAAGCTGAATTTATGTTATTTTATTCCGATCTGTGTAACCCTACTGTAGTCACAACCTCAGAACGATTTGGTCTCTCGCGACGAGCGGGGAATCCGGGTGTAGCTAAAGGGATTTTAGGTCTCCTACTATGTACATTTTGAAACCAAATTATATGACTAAAATAAACCACTACTACTACTACTACTCAACTACAACAATATTCCCGTTTGGTGTCAAAAGACGTGTAACTGAATTTTACAAATTTGCATTACACAAAAGGTTTTTTAGAAGTTCGAAAAAGATGTCAATAAAAAAACGTTTGAGAAACACATGTTTGCATGTAACTTTAAAAACAGGAATTCACACAACACAAAGTAGGCTAGTGGACTGAACAGCTGTATCAAGACCCTTCGGGTCCCATCATCAGCAGTCTTTGCCTAACATCTGTAAGTCATTAGCTGCCTCCTATATGCTTGGGAATTCCAAGGCGCCTTAACATTTTAGTCAAAGTTTTTGCTTTTAGCTGGCTCAAGGTCGATGGTTAATTATAATCTATCTACTCTACATTTAAAACAGTTTGTAATGATTCACTGACTGACTTGGCAATCAACGCAGAGCGCAAACGGTAAGAGATAGAAGGCTGAAATTTGCACAGGAGTTTCCATTAGTGGTGAAAGTGCGTACTAAGACGGGTTTTTTGAAAATTCCAACCGGAAAAGTCGGAAAAGCGTCGCAAAAGTTTGTATGGGAAAAATTTTTTTTTCATCCGATTGACTTGAAATTTGGTTTGTAAGCATAGTACGCGAATTAATACGAGACGAGTTTTTCCGATTTTGAAAAATCCGCCCAGGAGGAAAATGGCCGGAAAATTCTGCATGCAAAAAACTATTTTTCATCCGATTGAGTTGACACTCGGTTTGTAAGGATAGAATGCGAAATAATTTGAAATGTTATTTTCCAATGTCGGAAAATCCGCCCCCAGGCGTGAAATTTCCCGGTAAATTCTGTAGGCAACATATTATTTTTCATCCGATTGAGTTGAAGCTCCGTTTGTAAGGATAGAATACGATATAATTTGAAATGTGATTTTCAAATGTCGGAAAATCCGCCCCGCAGTCCTGAACATTCCCGGAAAATTTTGCATGCAAGAAACTATTTTTGATCCGATTGGCTTGAAACTCGGTTTGTAAGGATGGAAAACGAAATAAAGTGAAATGGGACGATAATGATAACGATAACGATAACGATAACGATAACGATAACGATAACGATAACGATAACGATAACGATAACGATAACGATAACGATAACGATAACGATAACGATAACGATAACGATAACGATAACGATAACGATAACGATAACGATAACGATAACGATAACGATAACGATAACGATAACGATAACGATAACGATAACGATAACGATAACTATAACTATAACTATAACTATAACTATAACGATAACGATAACGATAACGATAACGATAACGATAACGATAACGATAACGATAACGATAACGATAACGATAACGATAACGATAACGATACAATACAATACGATAAGAAAAACACAATTTTTTTCTGTTCGTTATAAAAATTATTTAATTGAATTCAAGTAGATTTGTTTGCATCACTTTTGGAATATGATATTTCGAAAATGGTCGCGTTAAGCGCCTGCTTGCAGCATTTTCCAACATTTCGGCCGAATGTTGTTTTCAGGTCTTCTAGGGTCCTTGGCTTGTTGATGTAAGCCTTTGATTTCAAATAGCCCCACAAAAACAAGTCTGGAGGCGTCAAATCTAGTGAACGCGGCGGCCGGTCAAAATCACTGTTTTTTTGACATCAAACGGCCAGGGAACAGTGACCTTAAAAACTCGATTGTAGCGCAGCTTGTGTGTGGTTATCATATGGCGATAACGCTCCTAATTTACGGTTACCGTTTGGCCATCTTCATCTTCGAAAAAGAACGGCCCAATAACCATTTGAGCACAAACGCCGCACCAAACATTGACTTTTTCATCGTGAAGAGGTACCTCTTGAATCTTTTGAGGATTTGAGGACACTCACATACACGCACACCCATACAATGAAGCCATTGTAAAATTCATTTCGATGTACAGCTCACGCAACAAGCTTACTGAAGCAAGGAGCACTATTTCGACAAAATCCTGAACAGAAGCGGCGTTGCGCACACACAGACACACATGCTGACAACATCTTCAGCCCACACTTAAACTAGCGATGGTCACCAGTACCCCCTGGGGAGCGAAGACATTTCGTTATTTGCACATATACAAGCCGAGCGCAGGCCGAAGCTGAGGAGAAGAGAGCAAAAAAGGCTTTCAGTCGCTGGCTAGCGTTCAATGCTGTCAGGTCGAGGCAAATTCATAGCGCTTTATTTTCGCACACCAATACACTCTCACTTTTTGGCCGCGCTCTCGTTGGCCAACGCTGACTTAAGCACATTTTGGCGCATTCACGCACACAAAATGCGATTCGCCGCTCAAGGAGAGACAGACACATGGAACGGCAAAAAGTTTGCGATCATCGAGTCCAATGACGTTTTTACTACAAATTGTGAAACAGCAACGCCAAACACACACTCGCTCACACTCTGATTAAATTCACACATACTTACGTTTAGGCTCTGCCAGCGACGACAATGCACACACACATGAGTGCAAGCTACAAGGTGTGATTTTTTTTGTGCAAATGATGCCAACCTCCTGTTTTTCGCCACCTTCGTCCACATCGTGCTGCAGCCCATGCTGTCCATGTGTGAAAAACATTACTTGCCCTACACCGGCTGATCTCGCCATCGACTTACGTGCGCCCAGCGGTCCTTGCACTTGCTTGTCCACAATCGCAACATTGCTCAATCATTCACCAATCCCGCCAATTTTACACTTCACTCAGCCGACTCTGCACCGAAATGTGACCGATCTCACATTGGTCAAGCATCCGACCAATTTTTCAGATTTTACTTTGTACGCAGCCTGCCAGACGATCGTTGCCACTTGTGAAAGTACGTCACGCAGCTGAATTTGGATCTTCATCGCATCTTTCATCATCTCCGATCATCTCTAAAGTTCATGCAAAACGATCCTCACACCTGATAGACCACAAGCAACATGCTACAGCTCAAGACGCTCTTTGTTTGGCAATTGATGCCAGCCTGAGTCTACCTACAAGTTCTCGAATTCAACACGAAGTCCATGTGTCAACGAGTGGCAATTGAAGTTCACAACAAGTTGCAAACAAAGTCCACAACGCGTGGCAAACAGAGTCCACAACGAGTGGCAAACGAAAGTTCACAACGAGTGGCAAACGAAAGTTCACAACGCGTGGCAAACGAAAGTCCTTGACGCAAGGCAACCTCTTCCCTTGCTTGTCGACCACCCTTGTTACCATCGACGCAGCTACGCAAATCTGTACTCGGTGCACATGCTTAGTACTACGGATTTATTAGTTTCTACACTCAACAGAAAGAGTTCGTCGACTGAACTACGACATAAACATCACAGCGAGAAGTATACGCAAGCTTTCCTCCACATTGGGACTTGAACAAATCCTGTAGAATCCTGTAGCCCGTACATTCATCCCAGATATGCCACAAAATTTCTGAAAACGTTTGTTCCCACACGGTCTCTGTAGGGGAGTACTGTGGCAGCTCTGGTCATACTATTCATCGTGATAGCACTTGTTCTTTCAGTCGATGGTAACGATATTGGTGTTTCATTGTCGGTGTATTTTGTCCAATCTTATTGACAATTGTAGGATAGTTATTAGGCCTGAGTGATAGAATGGAGAAACCATCTATTGCACTTGAGCTCCAAATTAATTTGTATAATCGCAAGCATTCAAAAAATTACCTTTTGGCGCCGTCAAGGTACATTTCACACAAAACAAAGGCCACTATATTATGGTGGCGAAACGGAATTTAAAACTACATATTTGCAATTTGAATTTTATAATTCCTTCATGTTAAAAAATAAAAAAAAAGCTAAATATTAAAAATTTTTGCCCTCTCATTTTAAGGAAGCCTTACTAGATTTATACATCTAAATTAAATATATAAAGTTTAAGTACAAAAATTTTAAATTAAATTCCAAATCATTAAAAGATCATAGAATCATCTAAATCATCCAATTCAGTAAAAGACAACTCAGCAAACATTGAATGACCAACCTAATGACAAACTCTTTACGCTCAGTTTCCCCCAAGTGAATTCCAAACTAAAAACCCAGCGAGAATTGGTTTTATTTAGCACAGCGAGCGACTTATACTTACCAATGGGCTAAGTGTGAAGGCAAACCAGAAAACTGGATGCAATGTGGTAATCTAGACACACACACACACACACACAATTGCCTTTTGGGCCATGTGCTGCCCTGGAGAGAAATTGCACTTCCCCAAACTTGGACTTTGTACCCGTTAGGTGCCAAAAAGGCAGCACCAAAAAGGAATTAAAAGACCAAAGAACATAAAAAGCAGGCTGGATCAGTGTAGTTCAGGCACATGCTCTTTGTGCTCTCCCGCTCTCTCTTTCTCTTTTGCGTCGATCATCCAACAAAACGCTCCCACGATCCCAACAAACCAACGTTTCAGTTTTCAGTTCACGCTCACCGCTCGTCGCGTACAGTTCGGTTTTTGGTTACATACAGCCAAAAGTCACGCCGAAAGTGGAAATTACTCACGTCGATGATAATGATGATGATCTGAGCCGATCGTATAAAGTGTTTAGTGTTAAAGGGAAAAAAAAGTAGCCCCAAAATATATAGAAAAAATACAGTGAAGTGCAAAGAGCAAAAAGTAGCCGAGTTTACCAATCCCCGCATCAGATTTATAGCTGTTGCTTTTGCTGCTGTGTCTCGCTGTGTGTGTGTGTGTGTGATTGTGTGTGTGGTTCATTTGTATTGTAGTTTTGTGCTTGTGTTTTGAGTGTAAAGAAATGTTGCCCAACAAAACACAGAAAATTAAAAGAAGGCAAAGCCCCTTCCAGCTACCCTAAATACCATCAAAAGTTAACACAAATTTCCACTTGGCCTGGCAAAAATAAAAAAAAAAAACAACAAAAATTTAAAGAAATAGAAACTCTAGCGCATGATTAATAATAATTTTGAAACGAAGAAGAAAAAAAATTATTTATGCCTCAGTTGTTTCATAATTTATTACTCTACACAGAGACAGTTTTTTTTTCGCTTGTTTACCAAACCCGCTAAAAAAGGGAACGCATAACGAAACAAAAACACGCAAATTTTTCAAATGAAAGTCGCAGCAAGTCGAGTGAATTAATGACATATATACTGAATCCAACAAAAGGCAATTAATTTGTTTTTAAATACTTGTGAGAGAGCAAATCAAATTTATTATAAACAAAATATAAAAAAAAGCAATACCTTTGGATTATTCGTTGGAAGCTTTCAGCTTCTACAGTTGCCCAGTAAGTTTACACACTTTTCACTCGAGATTAGCCCGTAAGTTATAAAAGTTGAAGATAAGCAAAGACTTGTGTATTGTGTTTGTTTAAAAGTGAGAGATTTTGTTAATCAGCTTTTATTTTGTTATCCCAAACAGTCGGGCTATACTTTATTCTATACTTAAGAGCGAAATATTTAGTCAGTTAAGGAAAGTAAAATGCAAAATTATTTGGTATGTGGCAAGGCTGCAAACCTTTAAAATTCTTCAAAAGGTTCAGTCCAGAGGCTTGAAGAACCTAAGATTTTGCTTCGAACCTTGGTTCATATCTTCTTAAGTTGTTTACAAATTGTCCTTCTATTTTCGGTGAATTGGAACGAATCGGTAAGATTCTTCGTAGACATATGAATCAAGTTCATTGTTGTTATTCTTTATAACAAATGCTTTCAGGGCTTCCAAAAGAGTCTGATGTCCAAAATTGTCAAAAATCTTCTGTACGCTAATATGCGACGTCAGCATTGCTTTGCTGGTGATATATCGAATTTATATATGGATATTATAACCAAGGCTGCAAATCGATCCTGAACCGATCCTCAAAGAACCGTTTCGGTTCGGGTTTTCCGGGTTTCTCGAACCAGACCATGAACCGAACACTTCAAATATTTGAGCCTCCGAATCGAACCTCCCGTATACAAAAAAAGGTTCTGTTTAAACAATAATTTAAGTCAATTTCTTAAGATCTTTTCTAGTTTTTCCAATATTTTGACCGAAAAAAACTATTTTATAGTATAGAATATAGGATCATATCATAAGTATAGTCGGAAAAGGGAAAAGCAAATGCATTTGGTAGATCATTTTTTAAGAATCGCCCTGATGAGTTCTTTATAAGCTCTTTTGAAGATTAAAGATACTAAATTCAGGTCCTATTTAAAGAAGATTCGGAAATGACTCGTGAATATGCTTAACATGTGATTTATTGAAATACGACTAGAAAAAGACTCGCAAATGATTGAAAACTGATGAGAAAAACGGGCTATAAACGACTCTTATAGATGATTCTTGGTTTGGGCACCATATTCTCCCCACAAAAGTATCATTTATGACAATTTTATTTAGACAGATGGCTCAAAAAAGATTAAAATGTGATCAGAAATTTCATAAAATGCTGGCTGGGTATGTATGTAGAGAATGAGGCTTCCAAAATGAAAAGACTAGGCACTTTTGAAAGACTTTTTAGAACACCTTTGAATGATAACAATAAGGAATGTGGTCCAATCGACTTGACGACTCATAGATATACATAGCTTGGTAGTCTGGACGCGTTCTCCTGATCAAATATATGTCTAAATTTTGGCCTAATGTTAATAAAAATGGGTCAACTATTTAACAATCTATGAACTCAGACTCGAACCAAAACCTTGGGTAGTACGGGAACAGGTCCGCGAACCGAACCTTACACTTTACCACGGGTTCGAACTTCCGGACCGAACCTTCACCAAAATTGTATAGGTTTGCAGCCTTGCTGTATACTCTTAGTCGCGGCCTCCATTCTTATTTACAGTGTGACCATCGTCTCTGTTTTAAAATACCTTAACGCTAAGATAGTTATCGATATATTTGTAGATCTTGGCGGCTAATTTGAAATAATTCCAAAGTCATCAGACTAGTTTTTTTTCCTGTTCACCTTTTGAATTCTTATAAAACCTATTTCAAATTGACTTCCTTGCCTTTTACATGCCACATTTGTCTCTGCACTTGAAAACCTCTTCCTCCCCCCCCCCCCAAAAAAAATTCCAATTCGTACCACTTGTGCTTCCTGCCCTAAGTACTCCAACACAACCTCAACAAAGATCCAATTCAAGGAAAGTTGCTGTGTTCCCCTCCTAAGAATAATAATAATAAATCTTTGAAAGGTATTTTAAAACAAGGCGCAAGGACTGAAGTCGGAGCATCACTTCCGATTTCTACTTTTGCGCACGCGTCCCCGTGTGCCAAGATACGTGACTAGAAAATGACTCGAAATTGAGTCAAAACGGATGAGTAAACGGGCTATAAACGACGCTTAAAGATGCTTCTTGTCTTGGGCATCATATTCTCCCGACAAAAGTATCATTTATAACTATTTTAATCAAACAGATTACTCAATAAAGGTTCAAATGTGATCTGAAATTTCATAAAATGCTGGCAGGGTATGGGCTGGTCCATATAGTGTTTGGTATTTGAACTATTCATAATTTGACTTTAAAAACGTCAAATGTCATTCGGAAAGCGACTTATATTTAGTAAAATCTTTGACAATTTGAAATGCTCTTCGCTTGAAGAAAGTTGGGAAATATTAACGAGAAAGCCAAGCTAACTTCGTCTGTGCCGAAGTTTTTATACCCTTGCAAATGCTGTTTTTGAAATGCCAGCGTTTAAGAACGCTTACATAAAAATCTAACAATTTTTTAACTAAAACCCATTTTCCTACAGGTAAACATCTGATTTCGACCAAATTTAACGAATCTTTTTGAAAACATATCAAATTAACAATCGCGGAGTTTAAGAAAGATAAAATTTAAAACAGAAAAGTTTTTTCTCACTAAGACTCATTTTCCGACCGATCGGTCCTATGGCAGCCTTAAGATTAGTCATCCGACTTCGACCCAATTTTGCGAACCTATTTGAAAGCATATAAAATTAGTCATCAGCGAGTTTAAGGACGCTAACATAAGAAAAAAAAAATTTCTTACTAAGACTCATTTTCCGACCGATCGGTCCTATGGCAGCTATAAGATATAGTCATCCGATTTTGACAAAAATTTGCAAATCTGTTTGAAAGCATATAATATTAACTATTGCCGAGTTTTATGACGCTAGCATTGAAAACAAAAAAGTTTTTCTTACTAAGACCCATTTTCCGACCTATTGTTCCTATGACAGCTATAAGATATAGTCATCCGATCTTTGGCCGAAGATGGTGAATTTTAGCGAAAAATCATCTTTTCGGATGAAGCACATTTCCAGCTCGGTGGAAACATAATTGTCGCATCTGGGGCACAGAAAATTCGCATATCGTCTTCGAGAAGCCAATGCACCCACCATGTGTCACTGTTTGTTGCGGATTTTGGTCTCGAGGCATCATTGGTCCATTTTTCTTTGAAAATGAAGATGGAACCACCGTGACCGTGAATGGTGAATGTTAAGTGATTGGTTCTTCGAGGAAATTGAAGCGGAAGACTTGGACGATATTTGGTTTCAACCAGACTGCTCTACGTGCCACACAGCTCACGCCACAATCGATCTTCTGCGCCCTATCTATGAAAATCGAATAATCAGCAAATATGGAGATGTGAATTGGCCGCCAAGAAGCTGTGATTTGTCATCGTTAGACTATTATCTTTGGGAAGCGGTCAAGGACAAATGTTATGCAAACAATACTGAAACAATTGATGAGTTGAAGAACGAAATTCGAGTTGCTATTGCTGACATACGTGTCGAAACAATTGAAAATGTTCTCAAAATTTGGGTGGATCGAATGGGCTACTGCCAAGTCAGGCGTGGTGGTCATTTGACCGAAATTGTTTTTCATAAATAAATGTTTTTATACTCTGTACCGAAGGTACATAGAGTATATTAAGTTTGTGCAAAAGTTATGAGCACAAAACGGCCAGTTAACACCCCCCACACACCCCACCCATAACCTAAGCATTGCGTTTAGCAGAAGCAATCTTAGTGAGAGAGAGAGAGAGAGAGAGAGAGAGAGACTTAGAGAGCGCACTGCGTTGTGCGTTGTGTGTTAACTGGCCGTTTGACTCGTGACCAAATGCGAGCTGCGACATTAAGGGTGCAGAGTATGTTATAATCGGGCTTGACCGACTTTCTTTCTTGTTTTTATACCCTGTTCCCATTAAAAATGGGAAAAGGGGATCATGAAGTTGTGCAAATGTATGTAACAGGCAAAAGGAAGCTTCTCCGACCCTATAAAGTATATATATTCTTGATCAGCATCAACAGCCGAGTCGATATAGCCATGTCCGTCTGTCTGTATGAACGCGTCGATCTCAGAGACTATAAGAGATAGAGACACAAATTTTGGCATGCACATAGGTGTATACCGTACCCAGATCAAGTTTGTTTCAGATTTTGATAATATCCCCCCCTCCCTCCTTTAACCGCAAAAAACTGTCACAGCCACAATTTTAAAGTTAGCTTGTGGCTTAACATATGCTATCCTAAGCCTTACATCTAACTACTCTCAAAAGGAAAATAAGATACGAGCAAAAACACAAAAGTTATTAAACAATTGTCTCAATTGAACAGGGTATTTTGTAGTCGGGAAACTCGAGTACAGCGCTCTTACTTGTTAGTGTTGTACTGTGTATGAGCAGAGGATCTAAGATAGAGATTGTAACGAACTCTAGCCTTGGGAGTGCTCGCCGAGTCCGGGGTTACAGAAATTTATAATTTTTTATAGTCGTGGTTGTTGTAAATAACCACCCAAACCACGACCGGCGATTTCAATGTTCTCCCTTATGGTTTTTATTTCAAGATAATCTATGAGATAAGCTTAGCTCTAGAGTTAATGCGCTGGGTTACGAGATGGCTATCCACAAATTCAACGACCAGTTACCACCATTACCACTATCTAGCTACGGATATTATGTACTCCTGCTGGCTTACCTTTGCGCTTTGAGCGCCTGACTTGCTTGCGCTGCTGCTGGCCTTTTATATCGTTGGCTCGCTTTCGGCTCAAGCAGTCTGAGCATTGTGTAGGGTAGCCTTCGATAATTATCGGTAACTAATCGATATCGATCTAAGGCGTCAATACGTTACCATTCAAATTCAAAAACCAGCCGTTATTTCTTAACTTTATTTACTTGTGCGTGATGGTACAGTTGGTCACTAGATGCCCAATCAGGTTACGGCCGCGTAGATACCAATACAAATGAAACTATTTCACAAGCAACAACAACCTCAAGATACAGAAAAAGAAAACCAATTATTAATTATTAACTCGTGGCTATAATTTGTTCCCTTATAACAAAATCTACATTGTTGCGTTCGATTTTCATGAGGCATAGAAGAGAGAACACATATGAAGTTGTTGTAGCACTACGCTTAGCTATAAGCTACGCGTGAGGGCTATACGCGCGGCTATCCCAGTGTGGAAAAAAACAACGAATGCACACTGAACGCATAGGCTATGGGCATCCCTGATCTACAATAAATAGGTCTTATCAAAGCAATTTGTTGGCCAAACATAAACAGATTCAGTTCATCCATAATCAATTGAATAAAACGCATATATGGTGCGAGGGACTAACTCCTCTGTCAAGAAGCTGAATGGTTTTCATTTTGATATTGGTTTTCTTTTTATAAAAATTTTGGTTTAACCCCACGCTACGCACTACATGGTATGGTTGAGCATTGCTTGGAATTTCTAATTTATTGATAACTTATTTTTATTTCTAAACGCCTCGTACTTGAGTCCCAAGCGTAGGTACCTGAACTCACAATGCAATGTTCAAATATCTTTGAACTCATTGCCGAGAGCGAACAAATTGTATTTTTACAAGCGCAGGTACCTGAACTCACAGTGCACTGTTCAAATATCTTTGAACATATTGTTTCTTTTTGTGATTATCTCTTCCCACAACTGAAATGCGACTTGGTACCCAGCCAGCATTTTATGAAATTTTCTGATCACATTGGAGTCTTTTTCGAGTCTTCAGTTAAAATAGTCATAAATGCGCTCGTTTTGTGATCATAAATGAAACTTTTGTCGGGAGAAAATGGTACCCTAGCTGCGACTCTTCATGAGGAGTCATTTTTAAACCGTTTTTTTGATCAGTTTCGACTCATTTTCGAGTCATTTGCGAGTCTTTCTCGAGTCGTTTTTTATTGAATCACATTTTGAGCAAATGCATGAGTCATGTTAGAGTCTTCCTTAAATCGCACATGAAACTAATCTCTTTTTAATCATCAAATGGGCTCGAAAAAGACTCACTAAGGTGATTCTTGTTAAAATGATCTTCCAAATGCTGGGTGGGTATGGTGTTGGGAATGTGGCGTTGATCTGCTGCTCTTCTTCACCTATTTCGCGCCTGAGCTCCACCTCTACTTTTAGGAATTGGTGCCTCTGGTATTTGGACCAAAAGCTCCTCCTTGTCTTCCTTCCTTCTTTTGCCTCCTTTTATAAGCTTCAATCGACAACGGCTTTGGTGCAGGAGTTGAATGCTTAAGGATCTATTCCTTAATTCGTCACTGTGCCTCGTTGTCGAGTGGGTGCATTGCCTTTTGGCTTCCGTTGACGTTGCATTCTGCCACGTTTTCGCCGCATAGCCTTAGCTCGTATGTTTTTTGCTTTCTTCCTCATGCAGTGCAATCCCTAATGTTTTGTCAAGTTTGCGTCTTTAGGCGTTTTTATCAACGTTTTACCTCATCACGCAGGGCAATCCTTAACGCTTGGCAGGCCAGTACTGCTGGTGAATTTCTTACCGTTTTCCTCCTTACGCAGGGCCAATCCCTAACCTTTGGCTGGCCACTGTGACGTTCTCACTTCCTTTTTCTCCATTCCGATCACCGCCTTAGGCTATCCTTACATTGGGCAGTCATTCTTTCGACATGAGCTAATGCCAATCAATGTAGCGAACGAAGTACCAATGTTCACTAAAACGCTTCTCAGCTAAAAATGACATCACATTTGAGAGTCTATGTAAAAAGGCTACGGGACTTATATTGCTTTAAGCACACACACTGATGCGCAGCCCTTCTTGTACCTTCAAACCATCAACGAACAACTGATGTTAAATTTAAAACAAGAAGGTTTGGGCAGAATTCAAATACACAAAATTAGTATTATTTCTTACAGTGTGTAGTCAAAGTCAATATTTAGCTAACTTTTGATTATCATATCAAAATATGAAGGGACGTTGGTAAATTTAGGTTCCAACCCTTGAGAGGAAATTTTTGAGAAATGCAATTCCAATATTTTCATTTCCTATAACAAAATTTAAATATTTTTCCCTGACACTCAAAAGAACTGTGTCACAATTAAAGCTTGTTCAATTTTTGTATTCATTTTGCTCTAGTTTTTGTTTTCCAAATTTTTCGTTGGTTTATTGTTGACTTTTGATTTTATGCTTTGTTGTTATTTTGTGTATTGTTGAGTGGCTGCTTGAGACTGTCAAAAGATTTGCTTTACAGTTCAACGGAGCTCGTTAGCCAAATAACGGTATAAAGGTACATGTTACGAGTAGATGGCCTGGTCATAAGATAAGACACTTGAGCGGACAGCGCACTTGTGATGTGCCCGATGTGCCGCCTTCTACGTGCCTCAGTTAAAGTTGTACAAATCTACTTTAATGTTCATTTCGAGCGAGCATCATCAGCTTAGTTTACAGTTAAATGATGAACGGGCAAGCCCGCCTTAAAATGGAAATTGAAATGTCATTGAATTTGACGAACAAAAATTTATGACGACCATTAAAAATGCAGTACCGCGTGCCGCCCCAAAAAAAACATAAAAACAAAACACAAGTGTGTAAAACTTATAAATCGTACAATGACTTCCCTATGAATTCTTGATTCTTGATATTTGAATTATTTCCTGATCGATATCAATCACTTGACTTGAAGTCGGGGAACGTGTTTGGCATTTTTAACTAAGAATTTAATAATGTTGTGCAACAATGTTGCCGCAACATTATGTCAGCCACCTTGTTGCTATTCAAATTGTGCATGTTTCATGGTAAAAAAAATATATTTAATAAAATATTCCCGTTCATTTTTCATGACAACCTCAACATTTTTTTTTGCACAATCAATTTCACAACAAACAAAAAATTACCCCCAAAATTGTTCAAGTACAACAAATTAATAATTAATAAGCTACCAGCCACATATATCGCGCAGTTGTTGACCGTTTTGCCCCCCCCCCCTGCCATCTTATCTTTTCACCATAACACAAAATGCGTAATCATTCAAATAACCATAACAATAATAATAACAATTCACGTACTTTTAAACCATAAACCGTAAACAAAAAATTTATGTGGCAACAGTCAAGTCAGAAGGCCCAAATATACGCAGCAGCAGCAGCAGCAGCTGATGATGGGTAAACAACAACCAAACTAGACAAATCAGGCGAGTAAACAGAGCTAGAGAGAGAAAGAGAACAGCAGTGTTTTTAACAAATCAAAAATTCACACAAAAAATATCTAGGTGAAATATGGTGGGCGTGTGTGACTTCAACCAACGTTTCACCACAAAGGCAAAATCACACACAAAAATATACATCAACATTTGCTATGCGTTCTGTTTGGCATTTAAATTCAAACCACAAAAAAAAAATGTAAACCGTTTACATTTATTGACAAATTTCAATGTATTTCTATTGTGTCAACATTTGTGCATATAAAATTTTACACATTTCTTCTCACTTCCATAATTTTCAATTAAAATTTTCAGTAAAACTAAAAATTGATATTCCATTTGCAAAATACAAGATTGAAATACCTTGAAATTGCTATTATATTCTAAAAATGTAGACTATCAACAAATAGAGGAAAGCTAACTTCGGCTCGACCGAAATTTATATACCCTGGCAGCTCGTAAACTGTATAGAAATAAAGATTTTGAATGATTTTCAAAGAGTACAGTGGTGGTCTACAAGCAAGTTCGCCCAAGCAGGGTTGAGATTGCCTTGCGTCGAGGACATTCGTTTGCCACGCGTTGTGGACTTTCGTTTGCCAATCGTTGTGGAATCAATAGGTGGAGTCAGGCTGGCATCAATTTGCCAAACAAATTGCGTCGCGAGTTGTAGCAGGTTGCTAGTGGTCGATCAGTTATGAGGATCGTTGTGCATGAAAATCGGTGATGATGAAAGATGCGATCAAGATTTATATTCAGCTGCACGACGTACTTTCATTTGTGATCTGTTTAGTGCGAGGACTAAACACATTGTGCCCCAAATAGGGAGTTTATTTCAAACTATACTTTGACAATATTTAAGTATGAACGATCGTTTGGCCGGTTGCGTACAATGTAAATCGGCGAAATTGGTGAATGTTCAACCAACGTGCTATCGGTTACATGTAGTTGCAGAGTCGGCTGAGTGCAGTGTGAAATCATCGGGATGGGTGAATGATTGACCAATTGTGCGATTGTGGATATGCAGGTGCAAGGCCGGCTGGGCGCACGTAAATGGCAGGCGTGAGCAGCAGGTGTATGCGTTTGGTGAACAGCTTGGGCTGCAGTTGGATGTAGACGGTTGGACGTGCAGGACCGAAGCGACAGACAGGAGGTCGGTGGAAAACATACGTGGCCAGCTGTCGGCGTCATGCAAGCGAAATAAGCTCTCAAGCCTACGCTCATACTTGCACAAAAATTCTGTCAGATTCAGCGATGTACATACATACATATGCGACACACCACATGCGTTGGTGTGTAGCCCGCCAGACACTGATATCGCGTTAGGGATGGTGCAAGCTACACAAAGTCGCTGCTGCGTGATAACGATGATTAGTGTGATCAGAGCTGCCACAGGCTTATGGCGATTTAGGCCACTTTGTTTATTTAATGAAAACACAGTTCAGATTTAGTTGGTGTTTAACAGAAAGCAAAGAGTTGAATGTGTGTAGGAGTTAGAGATGTACAATAAAAGAGCGGGCTCCCATCTAGTAACGAGCTGCTGCGGATGTAAAGTTTCTTTTGATCCGATCTTCATAATTCCTTCTGCACATCGATATCTAAATATCTCTGGAAGTTGCAAGCCATCTATCTTTCTACAAAACTGTGGATATAACGTTTTTTTCCGGTAATGCGGCTTGGTTTTAATCTTTAAAGGCCTATTTGCAAAACGCACGAAAATAAATTTTTATGTTGAACTTCATATAAAAAAAACAGCTTCGAACAGCTGATGAGCCATTTATTTAGTCTTTATTTATTTATTTATTTTGTTGATTTCCAGAAGTGAAACTAAATAATCATAGCGTTGCCACATCGATAGCTTGTGTGGATTGTAAGAACAGCTGATTTGCTGAACTAAATTGAAAATAAATAACTTGCAGCACATTTTTCCGGACAACATCGAACGAATTGAAGGCAAAAGCGAGATGCAACAAAAATGTACAAAAAATAATAAATATATTAGCACATAGATTAGCACTCTTTGTCATTAGTCTTGCATATTTTTGAATTTTAAGTGCCTCAAGACCTTTTCTACCAAGGATCACGAAGTCGCGAACACTTGTGGTAGTATATCATATGATTTTGAAAGCTGTGAGGTGATTTTAAAGTTGTTTGAACTTTAATTTGATAAAACATTTTGAATTCAAGCGGCTGACAAATCAGTATGAAAATCGTGGTGGGGTCCACCATTTGACTGCCGTTTTGGGTATTTTTTAGGGTATTTCAAAAATTTGTGGTCTCACTATAGCTTACAATCCACTGAACATAAATAACTGGCAATTTCGTTACATAAATTTTTATGTTTTTATTTTCTGGAAATAGGACTTAACAAACGATATTCCTGCTACATAATGTGTTTGGCTAACTTTAGACTTTACTTTGAAATATAGTATATTATGAAACCCATTCAAATTTAGCAGCTTTGGCTCATATCATAATATCCGAGTTCAGTCTTTTAAGTTCTCTTGGATAACGTATAGACATTGAAAACCGAACTTTAAATTAAAAGCACCTCCACTTAAGCGTCGGCCAACAAATGAGTTGGATGAGGAAGATTAACTGATTTTGAAATCATACGCAAGGACCATACGCTCAGTAGCAAAACACAAATTGTGTTGATACCAACGATCAGGGTCGCCATTTTTCATTGTGATCATTTGTGGAGCCAGTGAAAGACCACCTCCAGTGGAGACCATGATGGAATAACATAAGGTGGTCCCGTCGGCAGCCGAAGTTTTACGAAGTATACACTTATTTCAGTGCACGTTTGCTTGTTGACTAGAAAGGTTGTGTGCGGACGAATTTTTTTTTGTTGTTCATTAACCCTTAAGCGTGCACATAATAATATGAAATATTGCAAAATGTAGAGCTGGATAAATTTGTAATTTCTTTCTATTTTAAAATAAGAATATATTTTAAAGTTAAGTACTTAAACAAACAAATTTGTATTAAGAACCAAAAGCAGCGTTTAATTGGTAATTCAAAATTATTAAAAAATAAACTTTAAATAAATGTCTCGTCTTTTTATTATAAATGGCATATTCAAACCCTACGGACATGCCAAGGGTTAATCAACAATCACTTTGCCGCCTCACTCACACTCAATACGACACTCAGTATACTATGTTCCTTTTACTCGCACTTATTGCAAGCATACAATAAGTGGATGTCTGTTGCCGACGGGACCACCTTATGTTATTCCATCATGGTGGAGACCAATGTGAATGCAAAATCAACAGTGTCTGTTTCTACAAATATAAAAATTAAGGTAAACAAAAAGAAAATTAAATCCGAAATAAAAATGAAAAGTAAACGTCTGCTGTGCAACAAAATCGAAGCACTACTGAATTTAGTTTGGAGTAATTATTTGACCTAAACTAATGGATACCCGCACGGCTTACTATGATCAAAACGAAAATAATTTGAATTTTTTTTAATGGTGCAGTGCTTGCTGATTGCTTAAAGCACGAATCATAAATTAGTCGAGCAGTGATAAGAGATTGAGGATTCTTGAGGTTGGAAGCCTCTAAAATTCTACAGATGAAGTAGTATAATGTTCGGTTTTCAGACTGTACCCTTCAGTACCACTCACCACTGAATCAGTCCTGATTTGGAAGGGATGGTACTGAAATCATGGCTGCCTTTACATGCATTTTAGCCATGAATTTAACACAGACAGGGCCTACAACGTCATGACCTTCTCTTCTTTCGGGCATGATTTCAGTACTAAACTTAGTGTTAGTTTCATGGGTAGTACTGAAAACAGTTCTGAAATCAGTCATGAATTGTAGCAATTCCTACTTCTCAGGTCGGAATCAGCACTGACAAATTCAGTGCTGAGGCGTTGAACTGCAGGGTACATATACTAGCATGGTACCCGTTGTGCTTCGCAGACGCCATCAGTATAGCCTTTAACAGTATGGAACCAATATCCCACACTCTAACCACCCACTTACCAGCCTCTAACCACCCACTTCCCATCCACTTGCCACCCACTTCCCATCCACTTGCCACCCTCTAATCACCCACTTCCCACCCTCTAACCACCCACTTTCCACCCTCTAACCACCCACTTTCCACCCTCTAACCACCTACTTCCCACCCACTTCCTACCCACTTCCCACCCACTCCCCAACAAGTTCCCACCCACTTCCCACCGACTTCCCACCCACTCCCCACCCATTCCCCACAAACATACCCGCCACTCCACACCTGCTTCCCACCTTCTAACCACCCACTTCCCACCCATTCCCCACTCACTTTCCACCAGCTTCCCACCGACTTCCCACCCACTCCCCACCCACTTTTCACCTACTCCCCACCAACTTCCCACCCACTTCCCATCCCCTTTTCCAGGCATTTTCATATTCTACAACACTTTCACTTTATTCTAATGGAAACTCCTGTCCCAATTTCGGCCTTCTATCTCTTACCGTTCGCGCTGTGCGTTGATTGCCAATCAGTCAGTCAGTGAATCAGTCAGGGCAAACTCTTTTATATATAGAGTAGATAGTTTTTCGATTTTTAAAAAAGCATAGAAAACGTATAAATACAAAATATGGGAACGTTTGCATTGAAAACCTCAAAGTTTTATGCCCTAAAACTAGTTTTAACCGATCGTTCCTATCCAATCCGGTCGGTTCCGACAAATGTGTAGCCTATTTGTATCTAAAGACTTCGTGTAAAGTTTAGTTAAGATCGCTCTTAAACCGACGGAGAAGATAGCATAGAAACAGACAGACGGACAGTCGGACATGGCTATATCAACTCAGCTTGTCAAGCTGATCGAGAATATGTATACTTAATGTGGTCGGAGATGCTTTATTCTATGCGATACAAACATCTGGACAATTTTAATATACCCTCTGCAAGGGTATAAAAAGCGTCAGTGAGCTTAACCGAGCATAAGCGATTTGCTAAGTGGTTTTCAGATCGGTTCACTATTCAATATCTTGTGGGTTCGATCCCACCTTGGAACATCTAATAAAAACAAAAAGATTTGTCTTTAAAAACTTGTACACAACCGGTCTGAAGTAAAAGTGTAAGTAAAGGAAGCAGGTTCGGTTTGTGGTTTGGTTACGATTACGGTTTGGGTCATTTCGGTTCAGAACCGGTAGTTGTTTCAAGATCTTTTGTTCTCACTTTAATAATATAAACGTTCGTTGTTCGATTTTAGAATGTTTCGTACATCATTCTTAGTACATCCAAGACCACAACAAAATTTTTTAGTATTTCACAGTATTTATAGTTCGTATTCTATACCGATCGATCTAGAATTATGCTTGTTGTTTTTATACCCATTACTCCTAGAGTAAAAAGGCTATACTAGAGTCGTTCAAATGTATGTAACAGGCAGAAGAAAAACATTTCCGACAAAGTTCTTGATCAGCTTCAACAACCGAGTCGATATTTCCCACAGTATATATATATTCTCAAAATTTTGAAGATATCGTTCTATTATTTATTTTCATTACAGCTTCGTCTAAAAGACACAGCTACAATATAATAGAATATAAAATAATACAAAATATGGGTGATAGAAAGGAAAACAAAAAGAGTAAATAGAAGAAACGCCTTCCGATCCGGTGGGGATAGTTTATGTTGTCGGTATGACCAGCTACGTCCCTGCTCTCTGCGTTGGTGATCGGAAGGAATTTCCTAGAAAAACTAGAAACTATGCAAATGCAAGATTGTGAAGAATAAAAGACCGCAAGTTTTCGTCGGAAAGGTTATCATTGAGAAGATTAAAGATATTATTGTAATCCCTACACAGAATGCGAAAAGGACAACTAGAGGCATATAAAGTAGAAGGAAGCCTCAAGGGAATATAGTTCTGTGTTTGTCTTAAAGGGACATAAAGTTTCAAACGACCGAGTAGGTACTCAATATTACGCTTTATAAGCTTGTTTAGAAACATTATAGCCAACATAGTACGACTATGCTCAAGTGAAGGTAAGTCTTACAGCTTAAGCCGGGAAATATAGGAAGGAAGTCTCATCTGTGGGTCCCAACCCAGGTTGCGAAGGGCAAACAAAAGTAACTGCTTCTGGACAGATTCAATACGTTTACACAGGGTGAGTGATTGAGGTTTCCAAAGACACGAACCAAACTCCAAAATAGGCCTCACTAGGGATATAAACAAAAGCTTGGTCGTGTAGGGATCATTGAACTACTTAGACCAACGATTAATAAAAACTAACAAACCCATGAGTTCAGTATGAGTGCCAAAAGAAAGTTTATGATCAAGTGTAATACCCAGATCATGGAAAGATTCAACTTGTTCAAGTTGATAAGAATCCAATTAATAGTTAATCAGAAGAGGGGTTCTACGATAAATAGTCATAGATTTACACTTGTCCCTGTTCAAATGCAACAAATTGTAAGAGCACCACATAAATATGGAATTCAAATCAACCTGAAGCAAAGCAGAATCGTTGGGCGAGTTGTGGCTCAGGAATATCTTTAAGTCATCTCCGTACATCAGCGCACGAGAATGCTTAATTACATTAGGCAGGTCATTAATAAATAACACGAAGAGAAGAGGTCCAAGATGGCTGCCCTGGGGAACTCCAGAGGTCACAAATACCGGATAAGAAGTGCTATTATTAAAGACTACTTTCTGAGTTCTAGACTGGAGATAAGATTTTATCCAATTAAGAAGCCCCAGTGGAAATCCCAGCAGACGCAATTTTAAAATCAGAAGGCAATGAGAGACACTGTCGAAAGCCTTACTAAAATCAGTAAAGATTACATCTGTTGGTTTACCTTGAGTGAAACCATGAATCACTGAAGAAGCAAATATCAGTAGGTTTGTAGTAATGGATCTGTTTTTAACAAATCCATGCTGGTTCGGCGATATAAAAGGAGAACATGAGTGCTGTAGCTGAGATGTTATAATTTGTTCAAAGAGTTTAGGTATTGCAGAGAGTTTCGCATGAATGAGTTCGCAATAATGAAAGATTCTTTTCATGGAGTTGGAAACCTAGACTGCTCAAGTGATTTGGAAAACAAGATGTGGATAGGATAGGCAAGCGAATCTGCGCATTGCTTTAACACATTATCTGGGCCAGAAAAAAAGGTTAAATTTTAGGGAAAGTAAACCATTCAAGACAGAAAAAAAAGAAATGGTGGGGCAGCTTATGAAATCATCTGAGGAAATAGGATAAGAATAGCCTTTGCTGGCATCGGACGACGAGTAAGTTGATTGAAAGAATTTTGCGAAGAGATTTGCAATGTCAATGTCGGAAGAGGCATTTTTGTGTTTAAAGAAAAGAGATGAAGGTAAGGCATTGAAACGACGTTTGGTATTTACGAAATAGTAGAAGCTCTTTGGATCGTTACAAAAGTTACTCTGTACTCGAGAATTTTGGGCTTGAAATTTTGCCCTAGCAGTCGAGTATTTGGAGAAGTCCGTTGCTTTTTCAGATCTTTTGTAAATTTTGAAAAAGGCGAGACTTCACATTTTTCAAGTATCTCATGCTTGCACAACTCCATGGAACATTTTTGTGAGCGCTACTTACACTCTCCTGAGGAATGGAGATATCAAATAGCTCGTACAGCTTAGAATAAAACAGATTGGTGGCAGTTTCAACACACAATTAAGCAACAAATTGTTCAGAATATTGTCTTTTGTATAGTCTGTCTTCCTAAAGCAACACCTAAGAAGCGCATTAGTTGCCTTTACTTTCTCGGTTGTGCCTGGAAGATCCAATTGGAGTTCTATGGTAGAATGGTAATTATCTTCAGGCAAAGAAATTGGAAATGTACAAGATATAGTACCAGAAAGCTATGCTGGTAAGAAGGAAGAAAAAATTCAGCATCGGGCTTACTTACGCTCTCGTTTTCTAAGAGTATTGATAGATATATCAGTTAGTTTGATAAATCAAATATGTACTCTTCAACAAAAATAAAGCAGTCCAGGTTTATTTTTTAAGCTATTTGCGGAAAACTGGGAATCAAAATTCTTTGAACTAAGGTTCAATAAGTTAAGGAACTGGTATACAGATTTTGCGGGTTCTTTTTATTTCAACCTCGAGAGAAAGAACCAAAATAAGTTGCTTACTTAAAATGATATTGTTTAATTGCTCATTTTTGTTCAGTTTTTAGGTTGTTAAGGTTGGGTCCCGAAATATTTATCAATATTTATTACAAAATATTGCCTTAAGGTTCCGGTAATCTTTTGGAGTTATGAGTTTATCTTGCGCGTTGTGTACTTATTAAATGTCTTTACTTATATCGGTTTTTTGTTTTTATGGTAACTTTTCTTTTTTAACGAAAACAACAAACTGAAAGCATGAAATAAACTTTCCGCTATTTTGTTGATATAAAATTATCAAAATATTTGTAGTTCCAAGGCAAGTTTAGAAACTTCTCTTATCCCCCGCACACTCACATATTCCCTCTTTCAAAATATTAGCTGTCACTGTTTGTCTTCTGTTAATTGTTTGTGTGCTTTGTGTTTATATTTTCAATTGGGGATCTGAATGTCTCTGCCGACTGCATGTCAAATACTTTTCTTTCGTATTATTGTCTTTTTTTTTGTGTGTGTTTGAACGGGAAGAGTCACTCTGGTTAGTCAGTTGGCTGCTTTGGGGTTGTTGGTTAAGTGCGTCGTTTGAATGCTGACATGCATGTCACTATAGATAAGATATCGCCAGCCAGGCAACATATATGTATGTGTGTGTACAACAATATCTGTATTCTAGTATACTCTTGGCACATATTTGTTGTTTGCGCAGATTTGCGGGCACTGATAAAGCCGCAGTCTGTGTGGCATGTGCGCCTCAATGATATCACAATGGAAATGTGGGAGGTGCGGCTGACTGATTTGGCCATGGCCATCAGTAGAATGCTAAAAGCCACGCGTATTTGCAATTAACATTAATGTGTTGATTAACTGTGTAAATGCTTCACCTGGCTGCAGTTAAAACATTTTATGTGGATTTGGTTTATTTTTAAAGTGGAACTCCCTTTTACTTCTGTTTGCCGGCAAAGCTGATTCAAGCTGATTCATCGCTTATTATCTCAACCTGTCCAACTGCAGTGGACAATGGAAAAATATGGCGACATCTTCTGACACTTTTTTTTTTTCATTTGAGACATTTTTGCCAAAAAAAAAACCAGTTAATTAACAATGCCATGCCAATGACGTGAAGCAGGTGACGCAGACACAAAACGCTGACGTCGAAAGTTTACATTAAAGATTATTTTGGTCAATTCCATCAAACACGAGGAAGTTTCAACAGAAGCATTTGATAAGCGGAAGGTGTGAAGTAGTTTTTAAGCATCTGTGATATTAAGTCAACTGGAAAGTAGAATTGGGTAAAACTGTTCATTTTATAGTCACAAATTAAGTAACCTTGTTCGCTCAGTATTAAAGATATCGATCTCAGATTTAAAAAAAAAAATCGGAAATGAAATATTGGAGTTATAAGAATATGAACTTCTGTCATAAGTTTGGCGTCAGCATGCGTTCACTGTTAATAAAAAAAGGTTTTCATACTATAGCAGTCGATGCAGCAAAACTGGGGGACTACTTTAGAGATCTGTTAAAACCAAGCAACGTCACCCTATATTGAAAATAAATTACTGGATAGGACTGTTATCGCGCAAAAAGTTACAAACATAATATAGAAACTAAAGGATAGAAAAGCAACTGGGTTCGACAGAATCCCTGCAGACTTTTTTAAATTTGCAACTCTACTGTTCCTGGAAATGCTTGCAGAACTATTCAACGAAATCCTAGAGACGAGGAGTGTTCTTGAGGGCTTCAAAAAAGCAATTATATTGGTTTGGTTTGCAACTACAGAGGAATATCATTCCAAAATGCGATTGCAAAGGTTTTCTCTGCCGTGCTACTTGAGCGGCTACACCGATGGGTTGATGAAACCGACCAGCTAACAGAGTTAAAATCAGGGTTCCGAAAAGGATATTCTACGATCGACAATATATTCAGCGTCACCAGTATCTCTAGAAACTATATTGATAGCGGACGTAAGCTATATGCTTTTTAAGTCGACTTCAGTGCAGCATTCGATTCGATCGACCGAACGGAGGTAATGTTTAAATCAGGGCTGCAAACCCTGAACCCGGAATTCGGGCTTTTTTTTTACTGTGAACTAAACCCTAAACCGAACCACTGGGACCCAAGCTTTTGGTTCGGTTCAAAAAAAAAAAATTATTGACATTAAATTTATTTGAGCGCGTGAAAGTCAATACAAATGCACAAAATACAACTCAAGCAAGAAGAACTTCAAGAAATGGATAGAGAAAACCGATTTTTGTTTGTTTGTGTGAGTGTGTGTGTGTGGTCATTGCTGTCTCAGCAACATTGTTGTTGCTTTTTAATTTGCCAGAGACATAGGAGAGAGAGAGAAGAGAGTCACATATAATGTTGTTGTTGCAGGTCTGCACGCGCCAACAACAAAACCTTCGTTCGGAAAGAAAGAGAGGAGAGCACGCATATGAAACTGTTTTTTTTTTGTATAATGCCGCGTTTGTATATGCCCGCGTTTTTCGTATGCGCGGGGGCTATTTGTTGTTTTTGTGCACAATTCCAAGCGATTTAATTTGCGACGCAGATTATAATGAGACTGACTGGCGAAAACTGCCGAAAAAAATCTCGAAGCAAGGGTTTGCCCACCACTGATCTAAAGCGCCGAACACAAATTTTGCGACAAACGATAATTGGCGTTTTGGTGTATCGGGCGCTAAGCAAATTTGTGCATGCTTAAGCAAAAATATATACATACACACATGCATACAGAAGCGAGTGCCGCGCGCCGAAAATTTGCCCAAAGAAGAATTGAAAACGAAAGAGACAAAAACATGTGTATACAAATCACAAGTGGCACGCGCATTTCATTTTGTTTAAGAAGTTTGACTAAGGAGGTGCTCAGCAATGACATCAAATTTAATATATACGAAATTTACATACAATGTGAGCACTGATAAATCAGAATGTCACGAATGTAAACTCAAGATGACCGGCCGTCATGCAGCTAATTTGAAAATAAAAGCATAAAAGCATTTTTGAACAAATTATTGTGAAAAAAAATATTGTTCCTAGTGTGGCAAACCAACACCAATCTATGCTCAATTTCGTGAGTGAAAGACTGATCAAAGTAAAAATCTCCAAAGAAGCTATATTGGATGCTTGTGTAGAGCTTATAACAAAGAATGATCGGCCTTTGAAGATGCTAGAGGATTCAGGCTTCCGTAAAATCATTGAGCCTTTGTGCAATGCCTTTGAGCCGCCACTTGCTATAAACAGGCAAAACATTAGAAATGTAATTGCATTAAAAGCTCAACGCATACGAGAAAGCATAATCAATGTTTTGCAGAATCGGTAAGTTCAGAAAAAATATGTCTAGCAATGAATGAAGTCCATAACCAGCACACGAGCGCCAATCTCACATCAATTATAGTCGACGTCTTACAGTCCTACAATGTATTTATGCGTCAGGTGTACACCTATACAGTTGACAACGGAGCCAACATGGTTCGTGTGGGCGATATAATGGAAAACATTTGCAAAGTTGAACTGGATGATGCTGAGGGTGAATGCAGTTGCCACGCACACAGTATGGTAGATGTGGATTTACAGGATAATCAGATAACTACAATACGTTGTGCAGCGCATACGCTTAATTTAGTTGCCTTGGATTTCTTTAAAGAATTACATATTGATATATCCAGAATTAGATTAGTTTACAAAAAACTACGAACTCCCACATGCCTTTATTCTCTCACATGCAAACCAATTCTCGACTGTCTAACAAGATGGAACTCTACATTTAAAATGTGCGAACGCCTACTCGATCTCAAAGATTTTTGCATTGAGCATTCGAGCGATATAAAATCGTTATATGCCGTTTTTTCAGTACTACGTCCACTGTATGACGCTTCCTTAAGACTTCCGAAATCTGATCTCCTGCCTAGCGACTTTTTTGTTATCTGGTCGATGTTGTCCGACAGAGACTCAAAATCACCTGGCAGGTTTAATGCCATTTTGTTAAAAATTCTAGAAAGACGTTCCGAGTTTGTCATAAAATCTCCACCCATACTAGCCTCTGTGTTTCTAGACCCTCGACTCCAAAGTCTATTAAGTGATTCGCAAAAGCTAGAAGCCAAACAACACATTGGTAATATTTTTCATTGACTTCAAAGCTTAAACAGTGTTGAGGTTCCGAATTTGGCTTTGTCATTATCTATTTCAGAAGATGACGATGTAGAAAGTTATCTCCGCAATGTTAACGGACAGCAAAGTGTTCAAAAAATAAAACGATTAATGACATCATTAGAGCCTTCGATGGCATTGATAGAGAACCGTCTAAATCCAACATTTTAAAGTTTTGGACATCTCATCAATGTAATCAGCTTAAAGCTGTTAAGTTCTCTCAATAACCGATTGCACTCTCCTCTCACTAGTTTATGCACACCCATGAAAAACGAAACTGTGAGAGCGTGTTCAACGGTATTCTCTTAAAGATACTTGTCCTCACTCCCCTTGCCTATAAAAACCAAATTGAGAAGGAACTTAGCTCGATTTCAAGAGCGAATTTCTTGAAAATTTAAGAAACAGTTAATTTAAGATTAATTCAGGATATATTAAGTGCATTTCGAACTATTTTTAAATTATTTTGATCATACTTTTAGGTTGTAATGGTCTTAAGCTCAACCCGATTTACTCTTAAAATAAGTGAAAAATATTCTTAATAAGTCAAATAAATTCTAAATTCAACCGCAATACATTCTGCAAGCAAAACAAAAGTTTATAATATAGGTACAAAATGGTCTTGGTTTAAGCCCATTAAATTCTTAACCCATTCTCAATTTGTTCTCAAATATATATATGGAAATGAATTAACCAAAGACCAAGATGTTTATAAAAAGTGTTAGAACCAGGAGGGAATTTTAAAAACAGATTCGACTTAAAATAATTCGTATTTTTCGTAGCATACTTTTTGGAGCATTTGTAAGTTTATTTTGTACTTGAAGTAAGTACGCACTTTTCTTAAATTTTTCGGTTTACTGTAAGTACGAATAGTTCTTGATACAAGAACCTTTGTACTCATCTTAATAACATTAACAGACATTTTTCGATTGTAGAACGTTTTTTACTTATTTTAAGTACACCCAAGAACAAAACATACTTGTAATTTCAAGTACAAAACGGTATAAATTCTTTTCCGATCGATCTAGAACTCTCCCAGCCTCTTTTTTTAGTGTACTCAAATCAGTCGTTCTACCTTTTTCTTAGAAAACGAGAGCGCAAGTTAAAGTCTGCCCTGCTTGACTTCGATAAGCAGAGGAGCTAGTCACACGCACCATATATGCGTTTGATTCACCTTAATTTACAACTGTGAGATTTAAGTTTAGTTTAGAAAAGACCATGGATATTGCAATTATAATCGAACGAAAGCGAACATTATATCATTCTGAGAAAACTAAGTTTATTAAGGCACTCTTGATTGAAATGTATAAAGTTAAATATTTAACTTTTCCAAATATTCAGAGTGACCGTTTAACAAAAAACTTTCTAAATAAGTTTACGCTAAAAAGTTTCAAACTTTTAAATGCAAATGTCGAATTTGAACTTTTCTCTTAAATTGGAAACAGTTGAAGGCATTTCAAAATATCAACCCTAATCAATTTGCCATTTTGTTTATAGCTACTTGTAATCCCAGCTGCTTACAGTCTCCATATGAAAGTTATCTAATGACTTTTCTTTACTTTTTTTTTTTTTGTATTTTGTTAATTTGTAACTGTTTGCATTTCATTTGCCATTGTCTTGGCATTTGTTGTTGTAACTACTAATTGCATGTGTTCCAAGCCAATTCAGTGCGCAGTTATAATCTCTGGCAACAATATGAAAGGGAGGCCCGCTCTCCCCTCTGCCTACCAACCTTTCACCTTCCACAGCCTCAGCCTCAGCCTCAGCCTGCTTGCCACTTAACTAATCATAAACATTTTTTGATTGACACATTGACAAAGGGGTGGAGGCGCCATGGCAGGGCCCATAAAGTAAAGCAACACACACACGCGGCGTCGTCACTTGGCCTGGCTACAACATTTGGTTTCTTATCAAAATCTAACAATCTAAGCGTGCAAAATATAACAAAAACAAAAATTAAATAATTATTTTCAATTTAAAAGTTGACTAGAAAAAATCCCTCAACACTTGCCCGCTGGTTCATTGACATTGCTGGGCTACGATGGCCATTTAGAGTGGACGCTGAGATAAAAAGTCAAGGTCGCTGTTGTTTCGCTGTGCTTGATAACAGCCCCGTCGTAATGTTATGGATCATATGTATATAATGTACATTGCAACCATATTTTGATAAGAGCAAAGTGACAAAATTGAATTCAATTCTTCTTTCTATGCTAATTTGACAAATTTTTTCAGTGACTCATAAATAGTTTAACCCATTTGTCTAGCTTTTTGCTGGCGGATGTATCTGTCATTTAATGATATTTTGTTGCCCAAATATTTTGTGTGTTTTTTCAATCCGCAGAATTTAATGCCTTGCCATTAATCTGCCAAATACATTTTTAACAAGAAATTGAAATTAAATAGAATTTCATTTTTATTTTTTTGTTATTTTACAGATACTGAGAATGGCTTCCTCACCGAATAATGCAGCACCGCCGGTTTTATGGCGAGCCCGACGCAAAATTGGTAAGTTCACAGTTAAAACAAAAAAAAAAAGACGAACATTTGCAACATTTTTCATGGGTTATTAAATTTAAGCAGATTTCGCAAAGTTCAATGTCATTGTTGTTATATGCTTGGCATTGTTTTTAAACAAGCGGGGGGGTCTGAAGGGAAGGGAAATGCCAGTTATTAGTGATTTGGTGCCATCAAATATTAATGAGCACAGACACAAAGATATTTCTGTCTGTTCTTAAACATTTGCAGCGGGCCAGAAGGGAATCTGAGCTGTCTTAGAAGCTCACAAAGAAATAAGGAATTTATCAGAATTTAAACGGAGTCATGAAACAAACCTTTGATATTGTAAACGAGGCTTTTTTTTTTTGGTTTTTCGGGTTTTTATTTACACACTATTTACACGGTTTTCTATTTACAATGTCAATACGGTTTGTCTCTTCACTATCTGTCTGTCTGTGTGTCTTCGTTCATCATATTTACAGCGTCTGCCAAAGGTATGAACATCCTTCGATGTCTTAAAAATACCTTAATACTAAAATATCAATCATTTCAAATAATTCCAAAGACTACAATAGAAAAGATTTAGCCAAACCAAGCAGATCCATTCTTGAATTACAACCTTTTTATGCTCTCTTTCAAGAAGATCTTTTCTTGAAACCAAGAAAATATATTCTTAAATGAACTATAGATAGGGAATTGGTCATGCTTTATATAAAGCCGACTTAATTTAAAACCATGCTTGATTTCAGTATTTTCGTCTTACATCCAAGAGAATTCCATCTTAGCGTACTTTAGACATCAAAACTGCTTGGTATTAATCACGAACATCTTGCTTTTTTCTCCGCATGTATTCTTTTTGCCTTTAAAGCAAACCATCTTCAGATTTTCGAAGATTTTGTTTTGGTTTTATTAAAAGAGAAAGTAGAGTAATAAGTCATAAGCCTTTTCTTAGGCTGTAAATATTAGAAAGAATTATTGTCGTTCGTCATTGAACAAAAGTGTTTGGTAAGTCTGTTGAGTGAGTGAACAAAATTGAGTTGTTCTTTAAACTGAACAAGTGAACATGTTCTTCTTCAATTTTTTAGCGAGTCTTGTTCGGTCTATCTTGTTCAGTCTTTCTTGCTCTGAGTTGTTCTTGAGTTGTTCTAAGAGCTGTTCAGTCTCTTTTGCTCGAGAATTGTTTAGTCTATCTTGCTCTGTAAGCTGTTCTGTATCTATTGCTCTACTGCTGCTCACGCTGCTTCATCTAAAGCTCCTGCATCAGCTCCATTAGCTGCTAATGCACCAGACTCTACACTTTGGTCTGCTGTAGCTGCTAACGTTGCTGCTCCCGCTCCTGCTAGACTTGATGTCTCTTCTACGTCTGCCAATGCTCGACTCTCCTTCCGTCCTATTGAAGCAGTTGCTGCTGAAGCAGTTGTAAAACTGTTGTGTTACAGACACAACGAAAAGAGGTTGCAAAAAGACACTTTTAATTCTGTTTTGCTCAATAGCTGTTTTCTCTCAACCAAAGATCGCTTTTTTCGTTTTTGTTTTGCTCATGTCTTTCACTGACCCATTTGCCGAGAGCCGACTTCCAAAGTGTCTTCGAAGAATGTAAGCGAGTTTGCGACTGGGATGCCTGTGTGTGTTTGTCCCAGTCAACGATCTTTGTACATATGTGTAGTATGGAGAAATTTATTATTATTAACCCATCAAATGAAATGCAGAAAATATCAGTTTTTGGTAATTGCTTAACGCCTAAAAACCATATTTATTTAATTATGTATATTGTACATATAGTACATAAGCCCACCGCCTACCACACGAACAAAACAAATAACACTTTTTGCTGACACTTTTTGTGTTTTGCTCATTTGAAGACAGTTTTTGCGTGAGCGCTCGCTCACAAGTGTCCCTCTCAGTTGTTATTGACGGTTTGTCTCGTTTGTTTTGATCAACCGAAAATGCTCAACAGAAAACACATGAGGAGGGACGAAAAGTGTTTTGCTCAGTGAGAGACCGAGTCGTCTTTGTTTTTTTCTGGTTTGTCAGTGGGCTGATCGAACTGAAAAAAGTGTTGAGGGTTATTTGCGAGCTCTGGTTGCTTCACAAAAACATGTTATCACTGAGAAGGATTTAGAGAATTATTTGATCACTTCTACTGGATGCTCGGACATATCGGTTCATACATATATATCTTTTCAAAGTCTCGATCAATATCCTCTTTTAAACTGTACGTTCCATCTTCTTTTCTAAACCAAATCCTTCATCCTGAACTTTGGCCTAAATTCTCTCTTGTTAGTGAATTTGAGCCTAAGCCGACTGCTACTTTTCCTATGTCCTCAGAAAACTTAAGTCGTCCGTTGTCATCAAATACCAGAACGTAAGGGGAATCAGTAGTAAACTCCAATCCCCTTACCATAATAGTTTTGCTTTCGAGGCTGACATTTTAATGATGACAATCTCATATACTAAATAGGGAGAGCTTGAAGCATTCTATTGCTCTGTGAGTTGTGAGCTGTGAGCTGTTTCGTCTTTCTTGCTCTGTGTGTTGTTCTGTGGGCTGTACCATAATATAACTATAACAGGTATGGCGCTCAGCCAACATTTTGAACGACGCACATTCACACAAATTAGATAAATATGTGTGTAGAACAAAAAAGGCATGCAGAGACAACCCCTTTGAAACCCCGGCGGCAAACCAAAAAAAAAAAAACAAAAAAAATTCGTGCGCTCACACAACCTTCCGACAAAGGTTTAGAACAGAGTCCGGCACGTCTCAGATTCGACGTCGACACACCGACAGTATACGAGCTTATACTGCTCTCTTTTGCAACAACAAAGATGTGCTAAATGAGCGCGCTCTCGCGTAGCTAAACACACACACACATCGCCAAAATGTGCATGTGTGTTTTGCCGGCCCCTGGTTTAGAAGAGGTAAACAAAAACAACTGAACAAGTTAATAATTGAGCAATTTGAGCGAGTTGACTCACTTAGAAAAAAAGGAACTAGTGAACATGTTCAATGAAACGATCGAAATCATTGATAACGATCTAGTTTTTTTGCAAGACTGTAAGCAGGTTCTGAGCCGAACTCCGCAGACATGTACGCGGGGGGGGAAAAGCATGTTCAGGCAAAAAAGTTGTCTTCAACTAAAAACTATCACAAGATGTTGTCAACAATTTTCTTGGAAAGAGTAAAGTTGTACTCAATCGTATAAAATTTGCTTCATACCAGTGGTGTCCAAATTGCCAAATATGCCCTCTAGTACGGCTGGGGTCAGTCACTCTATTTTCGTCAACCCAGCGTTGCTCTTTGTACGGTGATGCGTCGTACCGCCTATCAAATTGTAACATGGGCCGAACGCGTGTCGAACGAGCGTCGCTTAAGTCGCCCCATGCATGGCGAGCGCTACTTATATCTCTTCTCTGCATGGTATTGCGTCGACCTAGCGTGCCTGGAGAGCCGTTAACGTATTGAGCGGACATCGCCTTGAAAAATACGTCAGTCAAGCGTCAACGACAGTCACAAAATCGTCGACGGAACGTTGATACAGCGTGGGTCGGCCGTACTAGAGGGAGCCTATCCCATGGGACAGGAAGTTATCATTCTGACGGCGTCGCAGCCGACACACGCATAGAGAGAGAAAGAATACGTGTGTTCTATAAATAGCACGCTCGGCGGTGTTCGGCTTTGTGTTCTCTCACTATACATTTGTATGTTTGTTTGTTGCTCATGTTGAAATGTCAACATGCTTACTTCGTGTTTTGCTGCTCCGCACACAAGCGTAATGCTTGCTTGTGTGAGTTTGGACACCAATGCTTTATGCCAATACAGAGAGAGATCGAGAAAGTTTTGATCTTTCTCTTGTTATACCGTTGTAGAGGGTATATTAAAATTATCCAGATGTTTGTAAAGCATAGAAGGAAGCATCTCCGACCACACAAAGTATATATATTCTTGATCAGCATGACGAGCTGAGTTGATATAGCCATGTCCGTCTGTCCGTCCGTCTGTTTCTACGCTATCTCCACCGTCAGTTTTAAAGCTATCTTAACCAAACTTTGCACGAAGCCTTTGGTACAAATACGCTGCACATTTGTCGGAATCGTCCGGATCGGATGACTATAACATATAGCTGCCATAGGAACCATCGGTCGAAAAAGTAGTTTTAGTGAGAAAAACTTTTTTGTCTTCAACGCAAACGTCCCCAATCCTCGTATTTCTAAGTTTTCTATGCTTTTACACAATTCCACCAAGTTTTATGAAAATCGGACAACTATACAGTATAGCTGCCATACAAAAGATATGTCTGACAAAAAGTCTTAGTAGGAAAAACTTTTTTGTTTTCAAAGCTATCACGCCCAAACTTGTCACTAAACAATATTATATGCTACTGCGCAATTCTACCAAGTTTGATCTAAATCGGATGACTATATTATATAGCTGCCATAGGAACCATCGGTCGAAAAAGTTGTTTTAGTGAGAAAAACTTTTTTGTCTTCAACGCAAACGTCCCCAATCCTCTTATTTCTAAGTTTTCTATGCTTTTATATAATTCCATTAAGTTTTATGAAAATCGGACAACTATATAGTATAGCTACCATACAAAAGATATGTCTGACAAAAAGTCTTAGTAGGAAAAACTTTTTTGCTTTCAATGGTAGCGTTTTTATACCTTCCAGTTGTGAATATTATCAGTTTCCACACAATTTTGGGGAGTTCGGTCAAAATCGGATGAATATATCGCATAGCTGCCATATAACAAACTGGGAAGCAAATGCTCAAAGGGTACACAATGGTATATAAACTTCGGTCGAGCCGAAGTTAGCTTTCCTCTATTTTTTTTTTTTGAATCGAACGTTTTGTCAGCTCAACTATTACACAGAAAAGTCTAAATAACCCTCTAGATGTGAAGCTATTAAAGTGTGCAATAGCTCAATGTGCTAGCGCACCATTCCATATGTTGTTAGTTAAGAGCAGAAGGGGCACCGTGTTCAATTTCCAGTCAAGCCCGATACATTTTTTCTGTGTTTTTATAAAAAAACAGTCGGGTGGATTGACTCGTTGAAGTTTTTGTTGTACAGCGATGTCTCTGAGCTTATGAAATATGGGCGGAGGATCAGCAGCATATCCCCAGCGCTTGTAAAATAATAATAGTTGCCCCATCATCCCTCCCTTTCTTTCCAATCCAAAGAGGTATGTTCCGTTCCCTATTCCTCCGAAGCCCCAAAAATGAGTGGAATCCACTTATAAATAGTTTGAGACTTTGCGGGGTAACAGATTTAGGCAATGCAATCAATGTGTAAGTCACGTTAAGAATTTGAATTAGAATTTGAACCGAGCACGGCTATAAGAATATCCCACTTTTCATATATTTGGGCTTGATATAATTAAAAATTTGTTGCCTACTTTAGGGCTTTTCCTTAAGAGACACAAATTTCTGGCATTTATTTGGGAGAAGCATGCTTTGTCTACAAACATTATGCTAACATTAATGTTGGTGCTCTGTTAGTTAACATTTAGGACGGCTGTTAAAACGGGTCTTTCGCTGGGTAACGGGTATATTGAAGTCGGGCAGGGCCAACTTTAAGTTACGCTCTCCTTTGAGATAAGTTTGGCCAAGAGCTAAAATTATCAAAACATACAAGTTGAGGCTGCCGTCCAAGACCAGATACTTTTGGAAGCCAGTAAGGTACAACCACAATGAATGTAATAGTTATTGTCTTCAATTGATGTAAAATTATGTCGAATCTATAAATTAAGACTCGAAACAAAATTCTAAGTACAGGAACCGTTCCGCGTACCGAAGTTTAAACTGTACAAAGGATTTGATTCCTCGGAACGAACTTTCTGCATAATTTTGAAGATTTTCTTGTAATTTAAAAGGGTAAAATGATGGGGAAAATCAGGCTCAATTTGTGTTAGTAAAAGCGTTTTACGCCACTGAATGCTCATTTGCGAGCATTTTGACAAACATTTAGCGAATGTGACTGTTATAGTGATCTCTTTGAATATCAATCATAGAACTTTTAGCAGGCTCCAGGTCAATAAGCTATGATGCATGCTCATAACTTTTCCAAAACAAGACACGCACAACACCACAAAGAAGGCTGGTTGATCGTATAGCTATTTCATGAATTTCCACAATTCAATCATCTTTGCGATCTTTGCCTATCTTCAATGAGCTGGCAGAGGCTTCCTTATTGCTATGACCGCTTGGGAATTCCAAAGTCATGATTGTAGCAAAAATCTACAAATCACAGAAGCAGTTCTGTTATTAGTGGGGGAAATTCTCTCCCCGCAGTTGACACTTGTTTAACAATGTTTAATTAATGTTCTGGTTTTGTCTGCTGGGAAGTTTGATGTAAGCCAAAATAGAATTTGTTCACTTTTGCCATTACCCAAAATGTCACTGATATTAATTAAGCTTTCAATACGCCCCAATGCGCTCTGGCTAACAAGTCGCATGATTTATATTTCCAGAAAAAAAAACAAAAAACTATATGGAATCTAGGGGCAACACCGAAAACAATCAAATAAAGTTTTAATTAATTTCAAACAAACAACGGGACAAACAAACAAAAACCAAACCAAATTCTCTCAGCCAAGTGGCTAGAAGAACTTTACACAATTTATGGTCGCTGTCGTCGCGTGGCGTTTGGTGTTTGTGTGTGGGTACAGTAAAGCCCGGCTAAGATCAAATGATAGTAGGCGGTCGTTGTCGCGACAGGCACGCTTTGTCAACACACTTAACAGGAAGCCACTAGCCGGAGTCAGTCACCCACCCGCACACCCATACACCCACGCACGCACATGTACACGCACACGTGTCATTTCCTTTTCCGCTTGACGCGAAAACATAAACATTCAGAGTGCAAAACCAACACACCACTCGACTAGCAATCGAGTTAACTTTTTTTTTTTTTTGGTTTTTGTTTTTGTTTGTACCGGCACTTTGGCATTGAGCAAAAGTTCCGCATTGGCTTATATCGTAAATTTCCGGTGAGCTTTTTGGCTTAGCTTTTTGTCTGGGCAAAGTTTTATCGAAACTTTTTATCAGCCGCCCGACGACCAGCTGTTGCTGACGGCAAACTTTGAGCGTTTTCTGGTTTCTGGTTTGGCTCAAAAGCCGGTTCGCTTTTGGTCATCTGAGTCAGATTCACAACGCATGCAGCCATAAAAACTAAAAATATATAAAATTTAGAAAAACTAGCGCTAACTTCGTCTGTGCCGAAGTTTTTATACCCTTGCAAAAGCTGTTTTTGAAATGACAGAGTTTAAGAACGCTTGGATAAAAATCAAAAACTTTTTTTAACTTAAATCGATTTTCCGTCAGATGAACATTTGATTTCGACCAAATTTCGCGAATCTTTTTTGAAAACATATCAAATTAACAATCGCCAAGTTTAAGAACGATAAAATTGAAAACAAAAAAGTTTTTCTCACTAAGACTCATTTTCCGACCGATAAGTCCTATGGCAGCCTGCAGATATAGTCATCTGATTTCGACCAAATTTTTCAAATTAGTTTGAAAGCGTTTAGTGTTAATAATCACCGACCTTAAGAACGATTTACTTGAAAACAAATATTTTTTTTCAGTAAGACCCATTTTCCGACCGATCGGTCCTATGGCAGCTATAAGATATAGTCTTCCGATTTTGATAAAAGTTTGCGAATCTGTTTGAAAGCATATAATATTAATAAGGGACGAGTTTGAGGACGCTAACATAGAAACCAAAAAAGTTTTTCTCAGTAAGACCCATTTTCCGACCGATCGGTCCTATGGCAGCTATAAGATATAGTCATCCGATTTTGACCAAAGTTTGCAAATCTGTTTGAAAGCTTTTAATATTAATAATGACCGTGTTTGGGAACGCTAACAATAAGAACAAAAAAGTTTTTCTCACTATAACCCATTTTTTTACCGATGGTTCCTATGGCAGCTATAAGATATAGTCATCCGATCCGGTCGGTTCCGACATATTATCAGCGTGCAGTAAAAAGAAGACTCTGTGCAAAATTTCAGCTCGATAGCTTTAAAACTGAGAGACTAGTTTGCGTAGAAACAGACGGACAGACGGACAGACAGACGGACAGACAGACGGACAGACAGACGGACAGACAGACAGACAGACAGACGGACGGACAAAGCTCAATCGACTCAGCTCGTCGCCCTGATCAAGAATATATATAGTTTATGGGGTCGGAAATGAATATTTCTATGCGTTGCAAACTTCTGGGCAAAATTATAATACCCTTTGCAAGGGTATAAAAATTGGACATTTTCTGATTCGATAACAACGAATTGGTGTATAACGAAGTCTTTACCTTAGTTGCTACAGTGTTTGAAAGTACTTAGGTGTTTGTACGTAAGTACAAAATTCTACGCTTAGGTCATTACAACCATGGGTCAAAATTGTGGATTTTCGATATGACTTTTAAATTAACATAGTTTTGAGCTGGGAAAGTCGTGGATATTCTGAAAACTGTCTGCGCTACAAGCATTGTAGCAAGGTTTACATAAACTTTCTTTTGAATGCGATTTTAAAATACGATTGCTTTTAAACATTTATTATGCGAAATTATATTCAAGGATTTCTATCACCAATAAACTTATGCCATCAGCTTAAGTAATTAAGACTCCAATTTTACCTTGCAAGAAATTTTCAAAAAAACTTGTCTTAAAGCTGCATCTTTTCCAATACATGTTTACAGTGGCATGAACATAGTCGTAAACATATAGGGAAGTTTTCGGCATGTAAATAGATATAGTCGTTCATAAAATTGATGCGAGTATGAAACTTAATATTTGTTAAAAGTTTTAATATATATTTTTCTTATCATATCTTTTTTTGCCGTACACATTTGCTGTAATTTCGAGAAAGCCTCAAAGTTTCGGTTGGATAGTTCACGGTTACTGAACATTTTCGGGTGGGCGGTGTTGTATAAACTCTAATGTTGCCAAAACTTGAGTTCTAAGAGTATAATAATAAATGGCTTAACTATTGCTGAAAGTCAAAGCTAAAAATATTGTTTTTAGATCTAAGATCCAAAAAAATAATTAAGGAAAAATACTTTTCAAGTACTTACGTTTGCCACTACGTCTTGTTCAAGCGCTGTTAAAGTGCTTTAAGTGCTGTTAACGCCTCTTTTTTGCCGTGACGTGAACAAAATAGGTTTTTATTCTAATTTGTGCGGCGAAATTGAATGGCCAAAGTGTAAATGAGCGCAGCTAAAAAAGATTCCTGCAGAAAGCGTCGCCTAATGGCACTTTCTATAACGGACAAGCTGAATTTAATTAACGCCATGAAAGTGAGGAGCGAGGTGCAGGACTTGGCGGATAAGAAACACTCGGAAACCCTGCCAAAGAACACTGGCGGACCGGAGCACGGTATGCAACATCATGTGGCGTCTCCTGTCACCACAAACCAACAAGCGAGGAGCTTAAAATGGCCAGCATTCAAACACTCCACACTCCAGTCCCCTCAATCAGTTCGATTTGATTCGCCTCAACTATGTCTTCGATCACAGCTACCAGACCAGAAGGAAAATTATTGAACATCCGCCGGTGCTCAATGATCGCGACAGTAAAACGGCCACAAGCCAAATGCCCGCTCCCAGTTCAGTGGACAGCGAAGTGCTGGCCTCCTATCAAGCGGTAATATAGCGGATAGTGCAGCCAAAATTGACCCCCTGAAGGTGACCGAGCAAAAGCGGATCAGGCAACGAGGATGTGCCCTACATCAATGCCAATTATATCAAGGTAAGAAATGGGCGAACCAAACTTCCACTTTATAAATCACTTCCATTTCTTAACATTTCCCTGACAGGGCCCCGACTTCGTGGCCATGTGCTATGTGACCAGGGACCGCTGCCCAATACAATTTTCGAGTTCAGCGGAGCTATATACTCCGCCAAATCACACATGCTACAGCGGTACATCCAGAAGATCATCGTGCTGACCTGACCAACTTTACGGAGGCAAATCGCCAGAAATGCGCGAATTACTTTCCAATCGAGATGAACGAAATCTTTGCCGTGGCAGCCAAGTGCGAGGTGTTCGTTAAGTGCCGCTGCTCGGGACTACATAGAACGGCATTTAATGCCATTGATTGTGCGAGACACAATTTTAAAGAAAATACTGCAGATTGTCTAAAGTCATAATAATAAGAACAATTAATTTATTATTAACTTCATTTTATAATAAAAATATTTTAAAATAGCACATTAAATATGTTATATTCATAATCCTGCAAGGTGTTGTTGTTTATAAGTTCGCGGGCATATTTAACAGCGCCAGAGCAGCGCAAGGTTTCTTTGAAACGTTTATCGGCAGAGTAAATTGTGTTATCGTGTTATTAACATAGGCTTAGCAGACTCTGTTAAGAATCTGCGGAATATCAACTTTTTCACAAGAAATTTTTTGGCGACCCGCCCTTATTGAATAAAATAGCGTTGTTCTTAAAGCTTACAGAAAAAGATCAAACAAGGAGCTTTAATACGGTTGAAAGATTTCAAATTTGTTAAGCAGCGACGTGTGCTGGCATTGGGTATAATTGAAAAGCAAAACTAAAGCAATTCGCATTAAAAGTAGTAATATAATATAATATTAATAATATAATAAAACATAAACTAGACTCGAACTATTTTTGAAATTACACTTTTTGATGTCTTAACTTTAAGAAAGGAATCATTCACAGGAACCGCAAGATGAATCCCAAGCGTACCTTTTATTTCGAACCTGTTTCGTTTCCCAATTTTCGAACCTGGTTATCAAATATTCTGTACACTGTTCGTGATCTTTTGGGGTGTAAAAATATATATATATATAAATTCAAATATCTTTTGAACCGAAGGAGCCTGATCATATATCGATCTATATATATGATCTACGCAATAATACCTTTCAGTTGATATATAATATGTATGTACAAATGCATGTACATACGGGTCATTCTTTTACAAACCGAACGGTTTTAAAACTTACCATTTTTGATTTTAAAAAAAAAATTTCCGAAATTAAATCTCGACATTCCCACCAAAACGTTATTTGCGGTTTTGCACAAAATTTTTTTGTTAATTTTATAAACATTTTCAAAAATCTGGTAAAACGAAAAAATAGTAAAAAGGGGTTCTATTTGTTTAATTTGAGGAACATTATTTGTTTTACCGATTGTGCATCTTAAATCTGTCATTACTTGTTTAAGAGCTGAAAATGCCCTTTCCACTGAAACTTGGGTAGCAGGCACTGAATGCAGTTCCTTAGCCGGACGGTACAGATTTGGATAAGTGAATTTTTTATCTTCCCAATAGCCCATAATGTCCATGTTTAAATCTATTGGTTTTGGCGAATATCCAAAAATTTCTGTTGAAGCCAATTTGAGCTCCGTTTCGTCCTCTTCCTCAGACTCTTCCCATTCAGAGCCCACCTCAATAGAATTTACAAAAGTATGCAGAAGTGAGCATGTGCTCTCCGGTTCAGTCGACGATGTCTCTGAGGATTTTAATGAAATCCGTTTCACACTATTGGGGCTCTCCTAATAAACAACGAAAAAAAACATAATAATTAGTAGTCATGTAAATATGTAGAGGGTCATTGAGCTTACTTGCTTATTGAGGGCAAGAATTTGGCGCATCAATCCTACCAAATGGTTTTTGGCTGCCGCCTGCTGAAGAGGATTCTGAAGAAGAATTCGCCGAATTCTGGGGAATAACTTCATTTGTTGCAAGTATATTCTCTTGATTCTCCAATCTATTGGCTAGATCCTCACTATGTATATTGCTACTCATAGATCATTAATTTAGTTTCTAGCAAAAGCTTGTAAAATTCACCAAAATAAAGCTGTTTGACTTGCAACTTTTTTGTGGCTGCAGAAATCGGCTCCTGCACATACAGTAGCACTTAAGCAAATAATTTTTATTTCTTAATTTTTTTAACAAAAAATTTTAATTGTTACGGTCCCTGCTTTTAGGCGTATAACTTTGGTAAGAAAGCTATAAAAAGTTGCAAATTTTGGGGTTAAGCTATTCTCATAATAAGCTCCCTTTGAACCAATTATCATCCAATTCGGAGACATCAACTCCGAAAATATATATTTTTGCTTGGAATGCCCCATAAACATAAGTATTAATTGTTTTTGTGAAAAAAGTGTCCCGATCTGATAAGTCGTTAATGAGTTATTAACCCAAACTGGTACTGACTTCGACTGTCAACTAACTCGAGGATTTTCAGTCAATCTAACTGCTTTCACTGTTTCTTGCATCTTCTTTACCTATTCTTTAGATTCATTACTTAAAACTATAAACCAAAAATTTAAATTTACATCCAGCTCTCCCAAGAGTATGCTACACATTTTAAACCATATGTATGCAAATAGTTTGTGTGTCGGGCGTGGCGTACCAGTTGGTACGCCAGTATGTATGTCAGTACCAGTATGCGCTCATCGCGCATTCGTTGTGATTTTACGCATAGCTATTGCAGCGCGTATAGACACTCACGCAAAGCACAAACCAAAGTATATGGCGAAAACAACTTTAAATGTTTTCTCACTTCTCTTTTTCTCCTATGCCTCTTGCAAAAATGCGTTTTCCTTTATTTCTTTCTTCTCACGCATATTATAGAAGCTGCCGATTCATTTCACACCTTGCCTTGCCTATCTTGGAAAAAGTTTGATTAACACAAGTTGTATAGAATTATACACTTTTTTTGTACTGACTCACTTTTGCGAGCGATCTTGCTTTTATTCTTAATAATTCAACCCTTAACTCTAATCTTAGCTAACGCTGTATTTTTACGATTCACGCGTGTGTATAAATGATCTACGTTGGTCAACACACCACGCATTTCAAGTAGCTACCACGGCTGGTTCTTTTCAAGGGTGGTGTCAAGTGCATGCAGACCCTTTGTAAGCAACTCTAGCTAAATGTAATGTTACAAAGAGTGTCATATTTATAAGCTAGGAAGTCCTATCTAAATATGATATTTCATGTTCAAGTTGTGTGTACATTACAGTGATCTATCTGGCTTGTTTATATTTTAAAAGTTGACGCTCATCTTTGCAAAAGCTTTTTTTGATTTCAGATTGTGACTAACGCACATTATCCCAATCAAAATTAAGTTCATAGTTCTTTGAAATGGTGATCCAGTCATAAAAAAACTGTGTTTTTTCATGAAGCAGTTGACTCATTATTCGCTTAGACAACCTACCTACTATTTATCGTCTTCACACCTCTGTTTCTGTCCACTTTTTGACGAAATCATATGCCAAAATTGTGCACATTTTTCGCAATTAACTAAATGTTTAAATGCTTAGTTTTACGGTAAAGTTTAAATTTATTGATTTTTTTTTTAACTTTGACAGTTTTGAATGAATTTAATGATTTGTGGGGAAACCATTTCTCTTGTGCGAAAAATTATAAGCACACACGCCAAGAGATTGAGAGAAGCTTGGCCCTGGCCCTCCTGAAGGTACTGTTTGAGCCAATTTTACTTTTACTTTATGAAAATAGTTTAGCTCAGAGTTCACGGGATAAATCCAAGGTTTTCATAAAAAATCATGCTTTTCTTTTGGGTGTATATTAGATGCTTGATTTCAAATGGGTGATTTTATAACATCCAAAGCAAAACCATGCAAAATGGTATGCCTCTCCGCATTTGCTGAATTCTGTAGATTTTTTTAAACAATTAAAAAATAAGTTAAAATTGTTGTCGTTGTGCGTTGATAGTACTAAAGTACTTATAGAACGTAAATCTAGGCTTTATTTGAAAAACTGAGTGTTGCAGAGGTTCCCTGTTTTAGAATTTAAGGGTCTAGTACCGGGGTTTTTTCACACAGAGAAAAAAAGATCAAATTCATTTTGATATTCACCTGATTGAAATGAACTTTTCAAAAATATCAATTTTTCATTTCATTTGGCAATAAAAAAATATATTTCTGATCCAAAATAATATCATTCACTTAAATTAATATTGAATAGTTTCAGAATCAAAAATGAATGAATGAGAAAGTTCAAATCAAAAATGGAATAATGATATGTTAAAAAATATCGATTTGAAATTTTTAACATATCAATTTGATATTTTTTCATATCAATTTGATATTTTTTCAAATCAATTTGATATTTTTTCATATCGGAGAAAAATTGATAAAAAAAATATCCTTTTCTTTCTCGTGGTGCAGTGTTGTACTGTGATATAGATCCTTAGAATATATAATTAAAAACTTTACCGCGTTTTTCTTTAAAATTTGCCCACTTGTTGCTTTACGGCTGCCGTCAGCTGAAAGCCAAAGCTTTTCAGGGCTTAAGCTTCAACAATTGAGTAGGTTAAGCTGAGGCTATCTTCAGGCAATCAATTACGGCCATGGTCACTTTAAAAGCGGCAGCGGCAGAGTCGCATTTCCCAGGTCACACAGAGCTCTCTCCGCCCCAAAACTGATAAGAAAAATCGTACAAAAACTGTAGCAAAAAGAAAAGCCTCCAAAATGCGAAATTGCAAAAGAAAAGCAAGAACAAAACACTACAACAAAAGTGAATAAACAAATGAAAGAGAGCGACCGCGAGAGAGAGAGAGAGAGAGAGAGCGAGTTCATTAAACGCTCGCGATAAACTGTAAAAAAGAAAAAGCTCAAAATTGCCTTTGCCCCTCACTCAAGCACCGAGCATATTTTGAGTGCTTTGCTTTGTTTATTTTAGGCGAATTCGCCGCACGGCGAACTCAAGTCAATGCCTCAGCAGCAGATATTTTGTGCCGTGTGTGTGGCTGGCTTTCAGTATCGCTCAGATATTCAAAGTGTTTGGTTGAAAAACGCGTACGCAGTAAAAAAAAAAACAGAAAACAGCAACAAAAGCGGCCCGAGAAAGAATTGAAATAAATTTTTAAATTGCAAAAACTAAATTGTGCAACTCGGGCAAGAGTTTTGTTTGTTAAAGCAAATCTGAAAAAGTACAAGTAAAAAAAGTAAATGAAAAAGTATCTGTAAGATGTGCTGCGCATTCTGGGGCGATGATCATGATCAACAGTCGCGTGCTCAATTCTGCGGCTCTCTGTGCGTGTGTGTGTGTGTGTGCGTGCGTGTGCCAAGGTGTGAAAAGTATATATATATATATACATATATACATATAGATGTGCCGAGTGCTCGTGTTACAATTATCGAGAATTAACAAAAAATTCAAATAATACAAAATGTTTTAAGTAGCAGCTAAAAATTAAGGCAAATACCAAGTGAAAAGATATTTAAAAAAAAATACAACAAAAAAAAAGTGAGCATACATTTACATAAAAGAGAGAACAAATGCCCACTGCAAAACTGCAACTGGCCATTTGAAGTTGGGGAAGAGAGTGAGAGCAGCTGATTCTCGCAGCTCACAGAGTTGCCAGCTGGTTTAATTTCAATTTTTATGGTTTTTGGAACATTTTACAATTGTACACACATTTTTCGACTAGTTTTATTGAAATTTTGTCGCTTAATTATACAAAGCCAAAGAGAGAGATAGATAGAGAGAGAGAGTGGGAGCTGCGTTCCAGCTGGTTGATAAGCTGTCTGGGCAGTCTACTAGCTCTCTCTGTCACTGCAAACCCCCCCCCTACAAGCCTCTCGTTGGACCCCGACAGGTGTGTGTGCGGTTGGTTGGTGGATCGCTTGTTCTTGAGTTCAATTCGCTTTGTTGTCACTTTGTTGCTCTTTTTTTTATCAAGAGAACTATACACGATTCTACATATACATTTGTACGCATGCACATATGGATGTCTTTATGTCTGCATGAGGTGTAGGTGTATGGGTGGGTGCCTGACAAGTTTAGTCATTAAGTCTTTGACTTGCGGCTGGTTTTTCTGTTATTGTAACGGAAATAATTTTTTAACAATTTTTTTTGTTTTTTTTAAATGCTTTTGCAAGAGCTGAACACAGGCTGAAACTAAACACTCCCAAATCCTAGGGTAAGAAATTCGGAATAGTTGTCTCAAGTAAAAGCATAATTTGATTACAGAAATTTTTTTCTGTTTTTTTTTTGGCTGTCCAAATGTGAAGATTTACAATTTTAGAAACAATTTCTTCCGTAAAAGTCCTCGGAAAAACTTAAAAATTTTATAAGATTTTTTGACTTTTCTCCATATTTAAACAGAGTTTTGTAAAGATGGCTGAGAGAATGGATACTGCGTTATACAATGACATCAAAAATTGGTGCTCACTTCAGTTGTTGGGCATTTCCTTGTCTTTGTCAAAAAAAATTCAATTAATTTGCAGATTTAAAGCAATTAATCCGCCATTTTTCCCTTTATTTTTAAGTTTTCGAAAAGTTCACTTGACCCCCGGAAAAGTCTTGTGTTACTTCCTTTATACAGCCTAAGCTTGAGAAAGCTACAACAACAAACCAAGCTGTTGTATACAGTTCTCATTAGTCTAAGCACTAAAATTTCAATATGTGTTTCAAAAAATGTTAAGAGAATAGTCGTAAAGTGTGCATGTGCTTATGGCTGTCTGATGCACACGAAATTATTTGTCGCCAACAACAAAATCTACGATAAAAACGATCCATGTATGTTTGTTGTTGCGTTCGATTCTGCAAAACGCATGGTAGGGCAAGAGAAGAGAAAACACATACGATATTGTTGTGTGAACAGCAAACCGCTGATGAGAGAATTTGGTTATTCTCGAAACAGCGATCGTTGTACGGACATCCCCAATTGCTATTCCATAAAATGTAGTAATTAATATCTGTTGATTTGTGTTTGCTATAAAGATTTATTGTCAACCATAGACCTCGAACTAGCCAGATGTAACTTTGACTAAAATCAAAAACAGGTCACTAAACCCCATAAATATTTAATCCTTAATACTTAAAATAAATATTAAATATTCTTCGTTGAAGTCTAATAAAATATGACAAATTTAAAAAAAAAAATGTGATGAAAATTTGTCTAAATTTCCATGATTTCAGATTGAGTGTTACACACAGTGTTACAAAAAAAAAAAATTCTGCACATACTTTTCACGGGACCCAGTACATATTGTTCACCTAGTCGAGTATAAAGCTTTTTGTTTTTTTTTACCTCAATTAAATAAATATATCTGATTGTTTATAACCTTGTCAATTCCGATAGCGACGAGAGCAATCTAATTTATTTTAATCAATGGTTTTTCTGATTTAACGTCATGGCTGAGAAATGCGGCTTACTGATGTGGCATTTTCAACTTTTTTTTTTCGAAATTTCTACTTTGGCCACCATTGGCTTGACTATTTTATTCTATGCGATTTTGTCTTAAAGTTTATTATGAAAGCCCATTTAATGTTGTCCCAATTAATTTGAATACCGTTTGACGAAGTTATTCGCATATTTCTGAGTACACCTCTGTGATCTAGTATTTTTTTTTAGTATGCTAACATATTAGTGTGTTCTATAATATAACTGCCCCAATAAGTATGCTCTGTTTTGTTTGGTGCCAAATTCAAATAATCTCTTTTGAATATTTAAAATGGTTTCACGATTCAAATAATAATGAAAAATAACTGCGGCTTTTCGACGCGCACACAAAGGGCACACCATTAAAAACTTTTTTCCAACACTTTTGAAATATTTTGAAATCTGAATGCTATTACACAGCAGTCTTATTTGTATGAAGCATTGTGCCGAAATAAATTTTTATGTCATCAAGTCGAATATAACAGTTGGTTTTTTAGAAGCGGGAATATTTTACGGATCGACAACGGCAATTTAAATAGTTTCAGAATGATAAATACTCAAAGTGTTGAATAGGAGTAAAATCAGAGTTGCAACTTTGAACCGAACCATTTCGAACTCTGATTTGCGGGTTTTTTGTTTCTGCCGCGAACCGAGACCTGAAAAAAATAATTATAGCTTAAATAAGCTGAAGTAATGGAAAGCGATTTTTTGTTATCTGGTCAATATAATTTGGTAGTCTTAAAATAGCCATGCAAGTACAATGCCGTTCTTTTTATTCCCTTGCTAAGGGTATTATAATTTTTCCCAGAAGTTTGCAAAGCACAGAAATATTCATTTCCAACCCCATAAACTATATATATTCTTGATCAGGGCGACGAGCTGAGTCGATTGAGCTTTGTCCGTCCGTCTGTCTGTCTGTCTGTCCGTCAGTCTGTCTGTTTCTACGCAAACTAGTCCCTCAGTTTTAAAGCTATCGAGCTGAAATTTTGCACAGAGTCTTCTTTTTACTACACGCTGCTAATATGACGGAACCGACCGGATCGGATGACTATATCGTATAGCTGCCATAGGACCAATTGGTCCAAAAATGGGTCTTAGTGAGACAAACTTTTTTGTTTTCAATGTGAGCGGCCTTAAACTCGGCCACTATTAATATTATATACTTTCAAACAGATTTGCAAATTTTGGTCCAGATCGGATGACCATATCTTATAGCTGTCATAGCAACCATCGTTCGGAAAATGTGTCTTACTGAGAAAATCTTTTTTGTTTTCAAAGTTAGCGTCCTCAAACTCGTCCATTATTAATATTATATGCTTTCAAATAGATTTGCAAATTTTGGTCAAAATCGGTTGACTATATTTTATAGCTGCCATAGGACCGATCGGTGGGAAAATGGGTCTTAGTGAAAAAAACTTTTTTGTTTTCAAGTAAATCGTTCTTAAGGTCGGTGATTCTTAATATTAAACTCTTTCAAACTAATTTGAAAAAGTTGATCGACATCGGGTGACTATATCTTATCGACCGATCGGTCGAAAATGGTTCTTGGTTAGAAATTTATTTTGTTTTTAATGTTAGCGTCGTTAAACTCACTGATTACTAATTCTATATGCTTTCAAATTTATTCTCAAAAAATTTGGTCGAAATCGTATGACTATATCTTAAGGCTCCCATAGAACCGATCGTTCGGAAAATGAGTCTTAGTGAGAAAAACATTTTTATGTAAAATTTTATCTTTCTTAAACTCGACAATTGTTAATTTGATATGTTTTCAAAAAGATTCGCGAAATTTGGTCGAAATTAGATGTTTATCTGTTGGAAAATGGGTTTTAGTTATAAAAATTTTTGATTTTTATGTAGGCGTTCTTAAACTCTGAGATTTCAAAAACAGCATTTGCAAGGGTATTAAAACTTCGGCACAGACAAAATTAGCTTGGCGTAAGTTTTTAGATTCTAAGTTTCAGATCCTTTTTCATGGACTACAAAGCTTAAATATGACTTCAATCAGAATATGACAACTTGGACAGTTATTACACTCGTCAATGTTCTTCAAATATTAAAACGATTAAATTAATTATTTTAATTGTCGGATTTTCTAAATCATCATCGACTCAAGTCTAAGTTAAACCCATTATGAAGAAATTCGAAATACTATTTTCTTAGTTTAACAAATTAATTGATTTTCTATTTAAACTAGTTAAAACATAATTTTAAAGTCACGTATGCCAAATGTTATATATTGGAAATAAGTTTAAAAACTTATCTAGAGAAAATGTTCACATAGAGCTTTGATAAATATTTTGAATCCGATCGAATGGAAATTAAAAAAATTTTTGTTGCAACAATTTTTCCGTTTTTCCACTTTTGTAGAATCACATTGTTTATATATGGTTTTGCTATGCTTTGAAAATTCTGAAAAGTTCTAATCCACAGTTTTTCGAATATTTTCTTTTAAAGGAGATTTATGCAAAATTTTAAAAAGACGATTCTTATATTTTCAATGTGTAGCTTTCATTTCTATACAACCTTTGCCGCAGTTATTGTTGCATTTTCATATAAATACTTAAAAATGAGTTCCAATCTGATCGAAATAAGCAAAAAACAACCACTAACAACAGTAGGACCGATTACGGGGCATGCACAACACATATACAAAGCTTCTGTGACTTGGCATTTGCTACTGTTTGTCAGAATTTTTGCTACAAGTCTGACTTGAGATTCCCAAGCGGTCTTAGCAGTTCTGGCATGAGGAAGCCTCTGCCAATTCATTGAAGTTGGGCAAAAGTTTATGAAATAGCTATACGACCAACCAGCCTCCTTTGTGGTGTTGTGCGAGTCTTGTTTTAGAAACGTTATGATGAAATTCATGACTTATTGACCTAGAGCCTGCTAAAAAGTTGTAAGATCAAAAAAGTTTTATACAACAGTTTTCTGCAAATTTTCTACATTTCCCGACAGAATTTTCCAAAATCTGAAACTACTGTAAAAAATTAAGCTTTCTATCTGTTATGGTTTGTGCTGAGCGACAAGTTACTGACAAGTTAGTCAGTCAGTCAGGTTGAACTCTTTAAGACAGCAGCGTACGCAGCATTTTTTTTTCAGTGGGGATCTTGGTTCTTAAGCTATTCACAATTTTTTCTTACCACAAGGTCATATCGGAGTAAAATTGTAATGCAAAATATGGATATTTTACTTGTTGTATTATAATAGGTCACAAATTTGTATGACTATCATGAGCAAAGTGTAAGAAGCAGTTAGAAGCTTGAAGTACAGATTTTCGTTCAAATACTTTGCCAAATTTATTGCATACTTTTTTGGATTGTCAATCTAAGAAATTTGGTAATTGAATTGAGTACTTGAATTGCGTTTATTATAACAATTTTTCTACTTACTGTAGGTACGAAAAGTTTTTCATTCAAGAATGTGGGACCCAAGAATGTTATTTATTTATTTATTTAATATAACTAGCTTAAAGTTATAAACTTAAGAGCTAGTAGGGGGTAGCATGGCTGCTAGGGCCTTCAGCTTATTCGATAGTGTTTTTATAGATACGTATAAATATATTTTTTGTTATTTCTATATACAGAGTGTGTGTGTGTTTAAGTAGATGTTTAAATTGTTGTGTTTAAGTATCTGGTGAAAAGTTTTCTATGGAATATACGTGTATGTTTGCTTGATATTTTAAAAAATATATTTTTATAATTTGTGGTATAGGTTGGTGTCTTTAAGGAAGTTTATTATGAGTTTAAAGTTTGCCTGGTGATGCGATTATTAGGAAGTCTATTGGATTTTAATTTTGGAGGCATAGGATCCTGGCTGTTCTTAAGGATGGGGTTAAGGATCATTGGGTTAAAATGTGTTTTCGACGTTTAAAATGGTGTCGTTTTGGCAGAGGGGGCAGAATTTAGAAATATGTTTATCAATGTAGTGTTGATTTGTGATTTTTGTGTGTCCTAGTCGTAGTCTTATTAGTTTTATTTGGTCCAGTCTAGATATTTTTGGTCTTGTTTTGTAGATTTCAGGAAGTGTGAGATATTTATGTTATTGGGGTTTATATCTTTGCACCAGATATTTTGATAAATAGTTCTATTTATGTCCGTTTCGTATGGTTCTTGGGTAGTAACTGTGATTTTCGATGTTTTGTATTGATTTGAGTGAGGATAGTGCGTTGGAGCATATGATAAGTTTATCTGTTTTTGATTTTACTAAGTTTATAGCTTCAAGACTGGCAATTATTTCTGCGGTAAAGATGGATGTGTAGGTAGGTAGGTAGGATGCCTCTTTTAAAAGCAGTGTCTTCTGTTGTAATGGCGAATGATGTAGAATGAGTGGATTTTGAACCGTAGCATTAGGAAGAGCAAATAAACTAAACTAAACTAAACTAAACTAAAACTGTTTCTATTTATATGAAATATAGAGCCGAACTAAGTTTGTATCCCATCTGAGTATAGGCCTTTAGGGGACTGAGTATTAACTTTGCTATATATTTGTAATTTCTGAATCTCTGAGAAAGTTGAGAGGGACCAAAATTGTACCGAAATTTTTGCAAAAGTTAAAATGAAAGCTTGGCTATTATTAAAATTTCCTTATTATTCATAAGTAAAGTACATCTAGATTAGCTTGCGCATTCCATTTATCAATTAAATTCATTCATACTAAATAAGTGATTAGCCCCCAGCAAAGGCCTTATGACCCAATACCTGTTTTAGCCAACTGACGACATTATTTAACTACCAAATTCATGGTGACTGATTGGCGTCAAAAAAGTCAAAAAAGTTGAACGAAAGTCATAGTCAAAACAGCTGGCAAATTGTATTATCAGCATTTGCCCCCTGAACTGTCCACACACATAAATATATATTTTCATTTCATTCCTGATAGCACACCGGTGTGAGTAATGACTAGATTTAACTGGATAACAATGGTAATTCCTTGTGATAATGGCAAACATAAACAACAAGTTGAGTGCGAGCTAGCTGGGTGTGGTTGTGGTGTGCTTGTAGTAGATTGCTGGCTGGACAGGATACAAAACTTTGACTTGATACAATTTCAAGAGGCTTTAAAGTTTTATTTAAAATTAATTTCATTTAATTTGGGACAAACTACATTGAAACTAAAGCAGGAAATTTGAAATTTGCAAAATTTTATCATTTGGACGTGTTGCTCAAATGTGTAATTTGACATAAAAGCTAGCTTAAACAGACGTCAACAAAGTAATAGGGAGTGTAAGCAGCTATTTGAAACTCGAACTTTGAAAGCCTTTTATTATTATATATATGCGAGGTCAGTTTGAAAAGTTGGTTTAAAAATTTTATAAATATTAAAGTTAAAAAAAATATTAACAGCCATGCTCCCATTTTCGCTTTCGCAAAAATTTTACGATTTTGAGTCCCAATTTGGTCCAAAAACTGGTTTGAAATCGTAAAAGTTTTGCGAAAGCGAAAATAGGAGCATGGCTGTATATGTCAACACTTTGTAGAAATCTTTTAGCAGGCTTATAAAACTTACTGAAGTGGAAAGGGTTTCTCTCTAATAACCTAGGTTCAGGTTCGAATTTCATTGCGGCCTAAATCACAACATATTACACTCCATTTGAAATCCCAAAAAGCTTCTCTCAGCTTGTGGATATAAACAAATTGAAAGAAAATTTCTTTAAAATCCCCTCACTTCTCAAACCACCCTCTTCCGTGATTACACCTTACAGATGATTCAATAAAGCCTTAGCCAGTCGCCTTGTTGTCCAAATGGCTTTCATCTTGTTTGCTCATAACTGGCCATTTGCCTGTAACAACTTCATGGACCAGCAAACCAGACACCTTATAAGCTCAGATATACATTTGTAGGGGGTATACATATATATAAAGATCTCCAGATACATATATGGTAATTATTCGAATGCAGCTGTATTGGCTTCCTGCTGCCATTGTCCACTTATGGCACAACTTGGCCTCCAATGTGGGTTAACAGTTCTTGGACAAATTCCAAATATCACACACAGCCCAGATTGTGACGTCAATTAAAATTGAAGAAGGTGGGGTGGGGGGGGGATTCACTATTCGTACCATTTATGACAATGATTATTTATTTGTTGTATAATTTTATGTTAATTGCGAGTCTTTGAACTTCTTCTTCTTCTGCTTCTTGTATTGTTTATTAGTGCCAAAATTGCTGGCGTGCTTATTGCTTGACACCTTTTTTTTATGGTCATTTGATTTTGTTTTGTTTTATTTATTATTGGGGAATGCCAATCAGCTGTTGCTGTTGCTGTTGTTGTTGCTGTTGTTGGTTTTGTTATGGCCCCGGCACGTGGCGGTTTGTTTTGGGCAATCATTCTAGTTGTATTTTGTATTATTTTATGTATTTTGTGCTGTAGATTTATTTAATTTGCATCTTGTTGTTATTGCTTTGTGAGGAGGAGGAGATGCGAGAAGTGAAAGAGCGAGACAAACTCGTTTGTAGCCTTTCATTTAAAATCAAGTGCCAAAAATTGCAAATGCATTTTAAATCCATTTCATAAATATTCAAAAACTTTTTTTTTTTTTTGTATTTTTGAACTTGTGTGAATTAAAATTAAAAATTTATGCAATATTTTGATAAATTTCCAACGAATAAGTTGAATAAGATTAACAGGTACTGATAACGAGGTTGTTCGCGTGCTCAAATATTCCAAAGGAGTGCAGATAAGCTTGCAATGACCAAAAAGGGGGAAATAAAAGAGAAAGTATTAAAACAAAAAAAGGCAGAAAAATAAAAATTAAGAAAAAAGGATGAAGGAAAAGTAAGTTGAACGAATGACAACATAAAAAGGCAATAACTGAACCAAACAAAACGAAAAAAAATAGTGTGAACAAAAGTAAGAAAGGTTAAAGTAAATTTTGTAACTAAAGAGACAGACTAGAAGGGGAAGAAGAAATACGAAAACAGTTTTCAACAAAGAAATTACGACAAAGAAGAAAGAAAAGCAGTACCGAAAAAAAATTAAAAGAAACTGATGAAAGCGTAAAATGTAGAAGAAGACCAAAATTAAACCAAACCAAACCAAAGCCAAATTTCAGCTCCGTAGCATAAGAAACAACAAAGTTGGTGCAAATCTGCCAGATCGATTGCATGGGCAGCTACACAATAGAAAAACGAGAAGGCCAAGCTAACTTCGTCTGTGCCGAAGTTTTTATGCCCTTGCAAACGCTGTTTTTGAAATGACAGAGTTTAAGAACGCTTAGATAAAAATCAAAAACTTTTGTAACTAAAATCCATTTTCCGTCAGATAAACATCTGATTTCGACCAAATTTCGCGAATCTTTTTGAAAACATATCAAATTAACAATTGCCAAGTTTAAGAACGATAAAATTGAAAACAAAAAATTTTTTTCACTAAGACCCATTTTCCGACCGATGGGTCCTATGGCAGCTATAAGATATAGTCATCCGATTTTGACCAAAGTTTGCAAATCTGTTTGAAAGCATATAATATTAATAAGGGACGAGGTTGAGGACGCTTACATTGAAACCAAAAAAGTTTTTCTCAGTAAGACCCATTTTCCGACCGATGGGTCCTATGGCAGCTATAAGATATAGTCATCTGATTTTGACCAATGTTTGCAAATCTGTTTGAAAGCATATAATATTAATAATGACCGTGTTTGGGAACGCTAACATTAAGAACAAAAAAGTTTTTCCCACTAAGACCCATTTTTTGACCGATGGTTCCTATGATGGTCCCTAAAAGAAGACTCTGTACAAAATTTCAGCTCGATAGCTTTAAAACTGAGAGACTAGTTTGCGTAGAAACAGACGGACAGACAGACGGACAGACAGACAGACAGACGGAGGGACAAAGCTCAATCGACTCAGCTCGTCGCCCTGATCAAGAATATATATAGTTTATGGGGTCGGAAATGAGTATTTCTATGCGTTGCAAACTTCTGGGCAAAATTATAATACCCTTTGCAAGGGTATAATAAGATCCATATCAATTTGATATGGGCTGGTTAATTTGACATTTTGTCAAATATAATTTTTTTCATATCATTTCTAAACTATGTATAATGTTTCTTTTGAAGCATAAATAATATCAATTTGTCAAATGATATTAGAAAAGGTCAAAAGGATATCTATTTAATTTTCGAAACTCTCACAAGGCGAAAGGGATGTATGTGAGTGGATTGGACTAATTTGCTCTGTTTATTTACGGTTCTTATGGAAAATATATAATTAGATTTACAGTTAATAGTAATAAGTGATTAAAATAGTTCAGCTTTAGACTTAACACACGGCGTTTTAATTGTTTTATGTTCGGCTGCGGCTTCTCGACTCTTCTGCTCGACTGCTGTTTCTCTTCTCTTCGTCACGGCTGCTTCTCTGCTGTGTTTCGGCTGTTTATCTGCTGTCTTCTGTACTGCTGCAAGTCTGCTGTTAATCCTCTGCTTTTGGTCTGCTGTTAGTTCTCTGTTGTTAGTCTGCTGTTAACCTGCTGTTTCTGTTGCCCAAACTTCGCTGTACATCTGCTGCATGAACCTTTACCCCTTTTTACATGTATAGAAAATTAGAAAAAGGAAAGAGACAAATAGTGTTTCATATCGAAACTTCAAGCAATGTAAAGAAATATAAAAGTAGGCTCTCAGCCATGTGACCACACGCATGTCTGATGGCGCAGTGCGGTAAGATGCCATGCCAATTTGTAACGTGCAAATGGTCGCGAGTTCGATCCCTGGTCAAGGCGGGATCAAAAAAATTATAAATTCGTTATTTTCCTTTTTCCATAAAACAATTAATAATAGTACTTAGGTAAAAAATAAATAGAGTAACATTTCCAATTCATTTTTTTCTCTGTTAAAATTCTATAAAATATCAAATTGATCTTAAAAAAATTTTATTTTGAAATGGTTGAAAATTTCACTTTGATATTTTCGAACAGGTCAATGTCAAGTGTGTCATATCGGCATTTTATTGATATTAAAAAATATAATATTGAGCCCCAGATCATTTCATAATTTTTTTTTGCATATATAAAATGATGGTCTTAATTGACTGAATCCTTGCAAATCGCCTTTGAGCCTCAAAATATGCGTACAAACCAATTTTGGAATAAATATATATCTTAACAACTAGAGTTTATGCCAAAAAAAAAGCGCAAAAACCCACTGTGTAGTCTCGGGAGGTCCTCAACTTCATTTCATGGTGCAATTCGAGCAACACAAAGAACCCAAATCGAACCGTTTCTGCCGACCAAGATTTTGTTTGAGCCAAATAAGTGCTAAAGTGCTAACAAAATTGTGGGTGCAATTTATCTAACACTTAGAAAAAAGTAGAACGAATAATTTGTGTTCGAAGGCTCTTGAAAAAAATCTATTCGTTACTAATTTTCAAGATTTTCGCTTCCGAAATCAAGCTAAATTCGTTCTCAACTTAGTTTGAGGAGTGAGGAGAGGTATCGGAGCGGAGAGGGCAAACATATGTTGAAAGAATAGCGTCGATCACGCTCAGACAGTTTGGTGTTTCATGGTAGTAGGGTGTGTGCAGAAACTACTGAGAGGAGAGCGCAATCGGTTATTGAGAGCAGAACTACTGAGAGAACTACAACGACAGCGTTGTCAGATGTGAGCATTCGGCCCACAATTCATTTAATGTTGAGCATTTCGAGTGTGAAGAGATAATCGATTAAAGGATTGTATAAGATAAAGAAAATGTTAAAACACATCAAATAATATAATAATAATATAAATAAACACAAAAATAGAGGAAAGCTAACTTCGGCTCAACCAAAATTTAAATACCCTTGTAGCTTGATGGCGCCACTACTTTGAACATTTGTTTGACTGTTTGTTATATGGCAGCTATACGATATATTCATCCGATTTTTACCAAACTTCTCAAAATTGTGTGAAAACTGATCAAATTCACAACTGGAAGGTATAAAGACGCTACCATTGAAAACAAAAAAGTTTTTCTCACTAGAACTTCTTTTTCAACCTATACTTCCTATGGCAGCTATATGCTATAGTCATCCGATTTGGATCAAACTTGACAGAATTGTGTGGTAGCATATAATATTGAACAGTAACAAGTTTGGGAGGGATAGCTTTGAAAACAAAAAAGATTTTCCTACTAAGACTTTTTTTCAGACATGTCTTTTGTATGGCAGCTATATTATATAGTTGGCCGATTTTCATCAAACTTGGTGGAACTATGTAAAAGCATAAAAAATTTAGAAATACTAGGTTTGGGCACGTTTGCGTTGAAGATAAAAAAGTTTTTCTAACTAAAACTACTTTTTCGACCGATCATTCCTATGGCAGCTATAGTCTATAGTCGTCCGATCCGTCCAGTTCCGCCAAATGTGCAGCGTATTTGTATCAAAAGACTTCGTGCAAAGTTTGATTAGGATAGCTTTAAAACTGACGGAGGAGATGGCTGATCCTGACAAATAACTACGCTACGTGCTTGCTAGTGTATACAACAAGCGCTGGATTGATCTTTAAAACTCAGTTGTAAGCTCAGCTTTTTGGAATCAATCAAGCATGAAATAACTGCTTGCTGACATAGTAAAAAATCATGATCAGCCGTCAGTTCATCTTTTAGTCGCATGTATGCGCGCGCCCTCAGGCGTAGAACTGAAGTGAACGTGCAGAACATTAAATTAAAACATTTCTCACCTTTTAATATTAATTGTTTAAACGTTTCCCAAGCATATTCGAATAATAATGTTGTTCCACACATACGACTATATCTGGTCTTGGGTTTTTTGTGTGTTTCTGCTCTCTCATAAAATGCATAAAATATGGCACAACTTTCATCCATACACACGTATACATATACACAGGGCAGATGTATGACAGCTCATTAACAGTTGGATATCCCAAGGCTGTGGACCAAACAACAAAAAAGCAGAAGCCAAAAACATGTGTAAACACATTTAAATACATATTTTTGCGACTTGTCTATACAAATAATTAATTAAAATTGGAAAACAAAAAAAAAATCAGAGGGAAATCCATTTCGACTGACAAATTCTTGGCGATTGACTCACTCGCTCTTATGACTCTGGCCAGGAAGGTGGTGGCGTCGGCGGCGGCCCCAATTGTGCACATACACAACCACACACACACACACACAGAGCTTGCGTCATAAATCGAACTCGAGGGGAAAATGTGTGCCAAATGAAACATTAAAATAAATGTAAAATTGCTCGATCAGAAGAAGGAAACGGGTGGTGGTGGCTCCGGCTGCTGCTGCTGCCCACACGACATCTTGCGCGCCCGCACATCACAATCTGCGGTTGGTGGGGCATGTGGGCACGGTCGCCTGCCTCCGTCATACTCTCTTGCGCTGTTTCTCTTTGGCTTTGCCAATTCGCCGCAATAAAAAGTGACGCGCGCAGCTTTTTTGGTCGCCCCCGCTTATCAATTGGCTCTGAGGCCAAAAAAAAAAAATAATATACACATACTATATATCTCAATTTTTTTGTGATTTCATTAATTTTTATGCCATACCACACACATTCATTATCAATTCTCCCTCTCTCTCTCTATCTCTGTCTCTCTCTCTCTCTGTTTGTTTTGTTTATTTATGTTTTTCCGTGTTTCGCTTGTTTAGATTATTTTGCTTTGCGTGCTCCCCAGCTTGTGGAAAATTTTCCAACGCTCTATAAGTATATGGAATTAAAATTGAGCGGGGGTTGGCTGGAGGGGGTTGGGGTTGGGGTAGGGGTAGGGGGAGAGTTGCCTAGCGACGCGCGACCTGGCGCCTGCTTAAACGATTTGTTGTTGTTGTTCTGGGCGATTGCACTTTTTTAATTTTTTTCTATTCCCTCCAAGTTGTTGTTTTTAATTACCCAGCTATTTGCAATTGTTGTCTGAAACGTGAGTCGTCACTTGGCAGGCAGACAGAGGCGCCCTTTAAGAGCCAACACAAAACCGTAATACCAGTTGGAATATCATCAAAATTATATAGTAAAATGACTGCAATTTAAAAAGATCTCAAACTAGTTTAGTTTAGATTAGTTAATTGTTCCCATTGGGGTGCGGGGAAATTTAACATTTTTGTTGTTTTGTTTGTAAGGTTTGAGTTCTGGGGCGGGAAAACCCAGAGTTTTAGATAAGAGACAAAGCACTTGAAGTCAGGCTAATTTGTTTCAAAATGCGACTGGAGTGTTATTCCCCACAACTGATATTGTGAAGGCAGCCCCATTTTTTTTTTTTGCTACAAAATTACGGAAATAATTAAAGTTTCACCAAAGTTGTAGATTAAGGGAAGCTTCTAAAATATTGACATTTTTATATTTTACTAGTTTTATAGCTGAGGTCATAAAAATAGTGCTGATATGCTTCTTTACCAAATCTCTCTAATATTTGTAATTTTAAGAGAGTTTAATAGGCATCTACTGCGAATCGCTTTCGTCATTTGAAGTGGTTTTAAAATATTTAACTGCATTTTTCCAACACTGAGAAGAAAAAAAACTCCCCAAAATTGTGTGAAAACTGATAATATTCACAACTGGAAGGTATAAAGACGCTACCATTGAATACAAAAAAGTTTTTCCCACTAAAACTACTTTTTCAACAGATCGTTCCTATGGCAGCTATATGCTATAATCATCCGATTTGAATCAAACTTAACAGAACTGTGTGGTAGCATATAATATTGATCAGTAACAAGTTTGAGAGCGATAGCATTAAAAAGAAAAAAGTTTTTCCTACTAAGACTTTTTGTCAGACATATCTTTTGTATGGCAGCTATACTATATAGTTGTCCAATTTTCATAAAACTTGGTGGAATTATGTAAAAGCTTAGAAAACTTCGAAATACGAGGATTGGGGACGTTTGCGTCAAAGACAAAAAAGTTTTTCTAACTAAAACTACTTTTTCGACCGATAGTTCCTATGGCAGCTATATGATATAGTCATCCGATCCGGCCGATTCCGACAAATGTGCAGCGTATTTGTACCAAAAGGCTTCGTGCTAAGTTTGATTAAGATAGTTTTAAAACTGACGGAGGAGATATCTTTATCAACTCAGCTCGTCATGCTGATCAAGAATATATATACTTTGTGTGGTCGGAGATGCTTCCTTCTATGCGTTACAAGCATCTGAACAATTTTAATATACCCTCTACAAGGGTATAGAATCCTTGAAATGAGCTAAGTAATCTCAAAATCAAGATTTATCATTTCGCAACTTATCAACCATCCTCAGTTTTCTGCAAAGCTTTAGTTGAAAAATTTTATGATATATATATAGGGTGTTCACGAACCCCAGTTGAGCTACAGAATTGTTGAGTTGAGGATTTTTCAATAAGTTCAATTGCGAACAACCATGTGAAAGAGACCATGCCGTGTGTTCAATCCCGAGGTACTAGATTCAAGTCCCAGTAGCAGCGGATTAATAATTTTCATTTTTATACCCTTGCAAAGGGTATTATAATTTTGCCCAGAAGTTTGCAACGCATGGAAATATTCATTTCCGACCCCATAAACTATATATATTCTTGATCAGGGCGACGAGCTGAATCGATTGAGCTTTGTCCGTCCGTCTGTCTGTCTGTCTGTCTGTCCGTCTGTCCGTCTGTCCGTCTGTTTCTACGCAAACTAGTCTCTCAGTTTTATAGATATCGAGCTGAAATTTTGCACAGAGTCTTCTTTTTACTGCACGCTGCTAATATGTCGGAACCGACCGGATCGGATAACTATATCTTATAGCTGCCATAGGAACCATCGGTCAAAAAATGGGTCTTAGTGAGAAAAACTTTTTTGTTTTCAATGCTAGCGTCATAAAACTCGGCCATAATTAATATTATATGCTTTTAAATACATTTGCAAATTTTGGTCAATATCGGATGACTATATCTTATAGCTGCCATAGGACCGATCGTTCGGAAAATGGGTCTTAGTGAAAAAACTTTTTTGTTTTCAATGCTAGCTTCATAAAACTCGGCGATTATTGATATTATATGTATTCAAACAGACTTACAAATTTTGGTCAAAATCGGATGACTATATCTTATAGCTGTCATAGGAACCATCGGTCAAAAAATGGGTCTTAGTGAGAAAAACTTTTTTGTTTTCAATGCTAGCGTCATAAAACTCGGCCATAATTAATATTATATGCTTTTAAATAGATTTGCAAATTTTGGTCAAAATCGGATGACTATATCTTATAGCTGCCATAGGACCGATCGTTCGGAAAATGGGTCTTAGTGAAAAAAACTTTTTTGTTTTCAAGTAAATCGTTCTTAAAGTCGGTGATTCATAATATTAAACGCTTTCAAACTAATTTGAAAAAGTTGATCGACATCGGGTGACTATACCTTATGGTTGCCATAGGACCGATCGGTCGGAAAATGAGTCTTAGTGAGAAAAAACTTTTCTGTTTTAAATTTCATCTTTCTTAAACTCGGCGATTGTTAATTTGATATGTTTTCAAAAGGATTCGCTAAATTGGAAAATGGGCTTTAGTTAAAAAATTTTTAGATTTTTATGTAAGCGTTCTTAAACTCTGACATTTCAAAAACAGCATTTGCAAGGGTATAAAAACTTCGGCACAGACGAAGTTAGCTTGGCCTTCTCGTTATAAGTATTTCAGAATGAAGATCTTAAAGTCGAGTTTAAACGATCTTTTTCCAAGATTGATGGATTAAGATTAAAATCGAGAATATAAACTTGGGTTAGGATTATCTGTCCTCGGTCGAATTCTGACACCGTTTTGTCTCGTTTCAAGACTGTAATCAAGTCTAAATATTAATTTTTCTCTCCGTGAACCTTAACTTTAAAATTCTACCTTTAAGATTTGTTTCGGAACCGGATTTTGAACCGGTAAAATATTTAGCTCCATTCCTCCATTCTGAAATTTATAGTTTAAACCTGGATGGTCAAGATCAACGTTCGTCGTTTCGACTACGCATGCTTAAGATGTTAATACTTAAAACTGACGTTGTATGAAAAGAGAGAAAAAAAACGGAAAATGTAAACAATCGTCGTCGACTAACTCAAGCAGAGCATCCACACACGAATTTGTTTGACGAATTTGTTGTGCTCGACGAAATGTTCGTGACAGATTTTTGTGTTCGACTTTTTGTTCGCAGAGAATAAGAAACGTTTCTATCTTGCGTGTGTTCGTGCGAACATGTTCGTCAATGAATGGGAACAAGTGCACGAACATCATTTGTCAAAAATATATTTGTAGAGTGAACACGTGCCCAAATGAGCAACGAATTGTGGCTGGAATTTATTGAATGCCCCCAAAATTATGCAATAATGCTTTTAGCTAATTTGTATCGCCATCCAGGCCATGATTGTGTTATTTTCCGCTGACATATTTTCATGTTTACTCGTTGAGATTTTCAAACAAATGATGTTCGTGAGAAATGTTCGCCTAGATAGTGGGCAAATGAATTCTTGTTTGACAAATTTGTTGTATGGATGCCCTGCTTAACGTGGTCGTGTTAACTATTTTCCAAGAAATGTTACCAAATTACTTTAAACTGCTTTTGTTAGCTGATTCTACTGCATATGCCCAGCCAGCATTTTATGAAATTTCTGATCACATTGGAGTCTTTTTCAAGTCTGATTAAAATAGTCATAAATGCGCTCGTTTTCTGATCATAATTGATACTTTGCTCGGCAGAAAATGTTACCCTAGCCGCGACTCTTCTTGAAGAGTCATTTATAACCCGTTTTTTTTATCAGTTTTGACTCATTTTCGACTCATTTTCTTTTTCATCGTATTTTAACAAATCACATTTAAAGCATGTGCATGACTCATTTTCGAGTCTTTCTTAGATCGCACATGAAATAAATCTCGTTTTAATCATCAATTAGGCTCGAAAAAGACTCAACCAAGTGATTCTTGTTAAAATGATCTTCCAAATGCTAGGTGGGATGATATATATTTCTTAAAGCTCTAAGCCTCTTTTGAACTGGTTCCCCCTCTCTATCATGCTGACTATTTCCATTATCATAAACACACTGTGAAAATCGTGAACCGGTTCAATCTGGTTTAGAGCCGGTTTTGATATGGAAATATATCTCACACCTTACCAGCAACCTACAAACCAAATGTCAAGTTCTTAACTCATATAAAATCTAAGCTTCTTTTGTTCCAATAGCACCGCCTCCTATCGAGTCAAATTCATCAAGGGACCCGCTTAAATACACAAAATTTTCTTTATTCAAAATCGGTTCTGCCGCCTAAGAGGAGAGGACTGACTAACTGACAGATAATCAACCCGTAGCCCAAACTGCTTAACCTGAAGATCTAAGACTTTGCATTGACCTTCAATTAGGTAGGTTAGCTCGCACTTTGAAACTAAATTTGGAAAAATCGTTCCTCGGACAAGCTTGTTTGGGAATTTTATTCACGGTTTGTAGCTTTTCCCAAAAAAAATTTCGTATAAACATAATTTTATCCGATTGAATTGAAACTCGGTTTCGTAAGCATAGTAAGCCACAGACTAAGAAAAGTGATATTCTGATGGTGGAAAATCCTCCCCACGGTTGGAAAATGCCTCGGAAAATTTTTGTAGTGAATATACTTACTATGAACTTGCAAAAGGGTATTATAATTTTGCCCAGAAGTTTGCAACGCATAGAAATATTCATTTCCGACCCCATAAACTATATATATTCTCGATCAGGGCGACGAGCTGAGTCATTTGAGCTTTGTCCGTCCTGTTCTACGCAAACTAGTCTGTCAGTTTTAAAGCAATCAAGCTGAAATTTTGCACAGAGTCTTCTTTTTACAACACGCTGCTAATATGTCGGAACCGACCGGATGGGATGACTATATCTTTAAGCTGCCATAGGAACCATCGGTCAAAAAATAGGTCTTAGTGAGAAAAACTTTTTTGTTTTCAATGTTAGCGTCCTTAAACTCGTCTATTATTAATATTATATGCTTTCAAACTGATTTGAAAATTTAGGTCAAGATCGGATGACTATATCTAATAGCTGCCATTGGACCGATCGGTCGGAAAATAGGTCTTACTGAGTAAAACTTTTTTGGTTTCAATGTTAGCGTCCTTAAACTCGTCCCTTATCAATATTATATGCTTTTAAACAGATTTGCAAACTTTGGTAAAAATCTGATGACTATATCCTACAGCTGCCGTAGGACCGATCGGTCGGAAAATGGGTCTTAGTATTAAAAATTTTTTTGTTTTCAAGTAAATCGTTCTTAAGGTCGGTGATTATTAATATTAAACGCTTTCAAACTAATTTGAAAAATTTGGTCGAAATCAGATGACTATATCTTCAGGCTGCCATAGGACTTATCGGTCGGAAAATGAGTCTTAGTGAGAAAACTTTTTGTTTTCAATTTTATCGTTCTTAAACTTGGTGATTGTTAATTTGATATGTTTTCAAAAAGATTCGCGAAATTTGGTCGAAATCAGATGTTCATCTGACGGAAAATGGATTTTAGTTACAAAAGTTTTTAATTTTTATCTAAGCGTTCTTAAACTCTGTCATTTCAAAAACAGCTTTTGAAGGGAATAAAAACTTCGGCACAGACGAAGTTAGCTTGGCCTTCTCGTTTTTTCTTAATTCTGGTCGCACTACTCATACGTTTCAAGGTGACGAAGTTAGCTAAACTATGAGCGTCGGATGTCCGTATAGGGCTTAAGGACTTACAATTTTTATTGGCCTATGATATTGGCCCTCCTATTCAGTTTAATTTCATTTTCTAACTGATATATGTAAATTTTACAACTCTCGAAGTTGTATTTATAAGGAACAGTCAATATTCTACTACCTGCGCTCTCCCATGACTGCTGCTAATCAGGTGTTAACCGAAGATTGATCAATTGAACACACGTAGACATTACGTACCGTCTGTGCTAATATTGAACTGAAACTGTCGTTAAAGCAATTTTGCGTTTCATATTTTGTCATTGGAAATAATTTGAGAAAATTGTCTATATAAATAAATAACAAGAAATTACCATGAAACCTACGTCCAGAATTTACATATATTTTTTTGGTTTGGTTTATTTGTGACTGGAAAAGTTTTTACTTTACTTTTCACTTGGCACTTGCAATGGCTTTGTTTGTTTATTTTATAGATAATGGACGATCTTTTTTTTTTGTTTTTATATTGATTAGGAAACGTTACTCTTGGCATTTTCATTTCAACTTTCGTAAGAACAAACACGATTCAATTGTTTATTTTATATATTAATTTCGTGCTCAACCTCAAAAAGGCAACAAGCCGACGCCGCTGCCGCCTGCCAAGTTTTTTTTTTTTTTGTCCAGGGGTTGGCATAAATTGTAAGATGATGCCTGCTGTCTGCCAGCCCCTGGGCGGTCCAGCAGCAATATTGCCACGACATTGCACATTAATAAGCAAAAAAAGGAAAGAACAAAAAATAACAAAACAAAACATAAACTCAAATGAACGTTACGATTTCTTGGAAAATGAAATTTGAGACGATATTTGGGTGAAATGTAAACATGGCATGGCAAAAGTTCTTTGAAGTTGACACAAAGCTGTAAATAATTGAATAATAAATGAGGATTTCATTGTAGCAACAATTAAAAAAAAAAAATATGAGAAATCCTTGATGACTGGTTAAAGCTTTTTGGGGTTGATTTCTGAAAATTACAACAAAATTTGATAAAGTTAAATTAAAATCTCAAAAAGAGATGAACAAAAACACGGAAGTTATACACCAAACAATTTCATATTACAAAAGCAAAAACATTGCTTAAACTCAAGTAAGAACCTTACACGTGCCCAAAGTCAAACTCTTCTCCATTCATTCACCATTCACTGATTAAGTACGCAAAACTAAAATGAGATGCAAAAACATTGATAGAAAGTCACACAACAAATTGAAAAATCTTATCTAAGCCTCAGCCACCTGCAGGGAAATCCCACCTAAAATTTATGAATTGCCCCCCCTTTTGTTATCACACTCCATAATGATTTGCTTAAAATTCAATCCATTCAACTGCCCAGAACTTACCTTACCCACTCGATAATATTGGCAAATGATCAACTATATTTTTTCCATTTATAAAAATTTAATTGCTTAGCATGGAAATTATTTGGCAAACAGCAGAAAAGTTTCTTAAATTTGTTTCGGTTTGCGTTTTCACACATTATTTTGTTTTCTACTTCATTCGATTGACGTCAAATGTTAAAAACAAAATTGTTGTCTTAGGTTCGGCGTTTGATTGATCTGATGTACATTTCCAGCTCATTCATTCAAAAAAAAAGTTTCCACTATTGAGCATGAGTAATGAGTTGGTACTAGTATTTAGCAAGTTGTGTCTGTGTGTGTGGTCATTTGTTATTCTCTTAAAAAAAAAAATAAAACGTAGCCATTTCTATGAATTTGTGACAGGTTTTTCTGTGGATTGACAGCAAAAATTTAATTTTTCCACTGCAACCTTAACGGTTTGTTCACTTTTGGTGTATTGGCTTGAGTTGATTTGGTACGCTTCATGGCCGGGTAGTCAGTCAAGGTAACTTCTAGCTCAAGGAAAATCAACAAAAATTACTAAAATTGAAAGAAAATTGGTTTTTCTTGAAAATTTTAAGATTGCTTGAATTATTTTTAAACCAGTTTGATAAGACAGTGGTTCACTTTGACCCGAAGAAGTACTTTGCTTTGACGGTTCCTTGGTCTCTGGCGAGTTGTCAAGGATACAAGTTTCTTCCACGGTTAAGAATTGTCTATATTTAGGATGTATGCCAGATATTAGACTTGAAAATCTCAATAAGTTCGCATAAAAAATACAGCAACAGTAAACGATTCGACTTCGCTTACTTTTCATTCAAATATATCCAATTTTGCATGTCTCATGTCTAGCATCTGACTTGGAAATCTCAATAAGATTCAACAAAACACACGGAACTTGTACATAAATCTACTCGAATTGCTTTTTAAGGTGACTATATCAATTTTTACAATACGCAGATCAATAACACTGTGCAACACTAAAAAGTTGATAGAGTCGAGACCCAAAAATTCTGAAAGGGTATGATGGTAGTACAGAAACCTTCGCTGAGTTTGGCCTGGTAAGCTGCCGTTTTCTTTTTATTGCATTTTGAAGTTTTCAGCTTCTGATTGGGATTCGCAACTCCATTTCTCGTAAACTATTTGGAATTTCGCTTTGACGTCTAAGAGGAAGTTGTTGCTCTTGGCTTGGCTTACAAAACATTCTTAAGTAGCAAGTCAAAAAAGTCGCATTTTTATACTCAAAATTACAAAAATGTCTTAAAATCATCATGTTTTCCCCTCATTTTGCACTATTTTTCATCTATGTATTGAAAACTGTAACGAATTTGACTAAGCAATGCAGGACAAAAACGTAGCTTGGACTTAAACAAACAAACGATTGGAACATACCAACTTAATTCGTTTGGTCCTTCGTATAGTTACGTGCCCTTAAGCATGTAAAATTGGAACTAAGACTCGGAAAATGGCAATTTTTGGTACCAATTGGCTGACACTGTCAAAAATTTCGATTAGTTTGTATTAAATGAAAAAAATATTAAGAAAACATAACCTAAAAACTGTAATTAAAAAAAATTTAATATTAGTTCTTTTTTACCGAATATGTTCGTTTTTTCGAGTTTTTATGACAGTTGTGCGTGCTTGTGGGCCTATAACTATATGAAAGAGTAACTAAATGAAGTTGGTTCGTTCTTACGGTTTGTTTATTTTGATCTAAGCTACAACTTTGTGCTGCATTAATTGTCAAAATTTGAAACGGGATTCAAGATGAAGTTGAAAAACTGTAGAAAAGTGGTCAAAACTTGTCTTTTTTGGCAAACTTTTGTAATTTTGAGTATGAAGATGTAATTTTTTTGATTTGCTACAAAGAAATGTTTTGTAGGTCAAACCAAGAGCAACAACTTTGTTGAAGATTTAAAAGCGAAATTCAAAATAGTTTACGAGATATGGAATCGTAAGTCCTACTCTGAAGCTGAAAATTTCCATGTGCAATAAAAAGAAAACGGCAGCTAATCAGACTAAACCAGAGATGGGTGCGTCGCGACGTTCTAATGCACACGAGGCAGCGCGCTGCCTGCGTGTGCATAGGACTCTGCCGCGGCCGACTGCACAAAATCACACGTACGCTATAAGCATTGAAAGCTATTTATAGAACACGAATGCGGCGCGCGCAAATTGTGCTTGTATGCGTGTGAAAAGTGTGACGATATGTGTGCATGCCCATCTCTGGACTAAACCCAGATAGGGTTTTTATACTACCATCATACCCTACGCTATCAACTTTTTTGGTTCAAAAATGTGTCACAGTGTAATCAGTATAGTAAATCTTAATAAGATCCGACAACAAACACGAAACTTATACACAAATCGATGTGGCTTGCTCTTCAATGCAAAAGGACCAAGTTTTGCATGTATTTAGTTAGGTGTCAAGCAGATGAAGCGTCTGTTTTGGAAATCTCAGTCTGTTTTTTCTGTTTTCGCTTTGATTATTGCTTCTCTCAATTCGTTTTTTTTTCAAGCAATTCAAGAACCGTGTGTTTTCTTAAGGGAAGTGTAGCGTTTTTTGTTATATCCTTTACACGTAGTTACTAAAGTGTTAATTAACTTTTTGGAGCTAGAGCTGGACCCGGATACCATCTTTCAGCAAGAAAGTGCTCCTATACACCCTTTCAAGGGCTAGTCGTGAGTGGTTCACTAAGAAGAATATGAAGCTTTTAGCATGGCCAGCGCGTTCTCCGATCATTAATCCAATTGAAAACATGTGGGGTAACCTTGCACGTCGTATTTATGCCGGCTTACGAAATTTCAACTCGACTGAAGAGCTTCGAAAAGCTGTTTCCGAGGAATGGGCCAAAATAGCGGATTCTGAGTCATAAAGCATGAGTAGATCAATGCGTATTCGCATTTCAAGCTCATAAATAAGTCTGGAGGCTGGACCCAAGATAAACTACATCCGCAAAAGTGGCTGGCTAACGTGAGCGGGCTAGTGTTGGTGCGTCGGATACGAACCCCCTCTGACGACGATCCACGCAAACGTTTTAAGTACCACGATTTGAGGATACGCACCTTGAATGCTTGCAAACTTAACAGGAATGATGCTGTTATCCAGTTGGTGGATGTTCTCGAGACATATTCACTAAAGCGATAAATTGTACAGGGACTCATGTTAAGAACTTCGTAGTCAGTGAAAGCAGGGGCGGCAAGTACAAACAAGAAAGAAAGTCGGTCAAGCCCGAATATAACATACTCTGTACCCTTACTACCCTCGCATTAGCTCACGAGTCAAGAGAGACAATCTTAATGAGAGAGAGAGAGAGAGAGAAACTTATACTTAAACAACGCGGTGCGCGGTGTTAACTGGCCGTTTTTTGCTCATAACTTGAGTATTGTTCATTCGATCTTCATCATTTCTTCAGCAAATCGATAAATACTTTTGATTACTAGATATCTCTAGAAAGTACGAACCATCTATCATGAAAACTGTGAGAGATATGACGTTTTTGACGGGAGTGGGCGCGGCAAAAAATGGAAATAAACTTGATCTGCCTGCAAGTATAAGAAATATATGCCCCATACATGTCAAACCTCTATCTCTTACCATCTCTGAGAGAGATGAGTGCGTTCAGACATGGACAGACGGTCATGGCTATATCGACTCGCCTGTTGATGCTGATCAAGAATATATATACTTTATAGGGTCGGAGATGATTCCTTCTGGCTTTTACATACTTTTGCACAAACTTAATATACTCTATGTACCTTTGGTACAGAGTATAAAAATAAAAGAGGGGGCAAAAACAGGGAACGGAGAGGGTAGAGTGATTAAAAAAACTACAAAGACTACATAAAAAGAATACAAAATAGTTTACATTATGATATGATATGAGGAAATGTAAGGAACCTGGAGTCGTAAAAACTCTAGAACACCTCATCTGCAGCTGCCCAGCGTTGTCCGTTACGACAAGATTAAGACATCTACACTCCCCAAGTCTTACCTCTCTTGCAGATGTGGCCAGGAAGTCTCCCAAACAACTATTGGCATTTGCCAAAACGTCAAAGATCCTCTTAATCCACATTTCTAATGGTACCCAGAAAAACCACCCGGCCTAAGGTCTATGTCTGTGTGTGGTCCCTACAAAGGCCCAGCCGGAACTAGCTACCTACCTAACATTATAATAATGCAAGTGCAACATTTTAGGAGGGACCATAAAGTGCCTTGCTCCCCATATTTGCCGCCCCTGTGTGAAAGACTTCGTCGCTGTCATTTGCCAGACTAAGTGTTAAGGCAAAATATATATTAATTTTACTCCTGACGCCTTGATTAAAGACGAAATTCTATGAATTTGTGTTCAAGGTTTGTATAGGCTTATACACTTTTAGATGAGCACGGTTGTAAGATTTAATTTGTACTGACCTGCTCAGTGTGAGCGAGGTACCTTTTATTAAGAATTTATCATCCCTTATCTGCTAACTTAACTAAGGCAGTATTTGTAAGATAGCTGCTTGTGTATAAATATATAAAAATGCATTCGTGTGAAGAATACACATTACCTCAAATGATGCATATTAAGTGGTGGGTACCGGATGACCTTTTCAAGTGGTTCCCATGGTTGATCTTTTTCAAGTGGTGTGTCTGCTGGGCTGGGCTGATCCTAGTCACTGCGGCTATTAATATTTGATACTATAACATAAGGTGGCATGTTTATGACATAGGCGACAAAGGCTAAATTTAATATTACAAAAAATGTTAGGTTTATGATATGTAACGCAACGTTAGGATCGTGGTCGAGTCTCATGTTCAACTTCGAACAAGGTTCATGGATCAAACTGAGGATAGCGGATAGGGGGCAAGTACCTAATATTTTGAAATTCTCAAAATCCGGCTCGAAAGACCAAAGTTTGTTATTGCTTCTAGTTTTCTGATTTGAAGTGAGTTTGTGTTCATGGTTCATGGTTAAAATTAAGGCGAGCGGATTGCAGGCAGGTACTTACTTATCAAGTTCCTCAAAATTCGGCTTGAAAGACAAAAGTTTTTTTTTGCATCTGGTTTTGTGATTTGAATTGTGCTTGTTGCTAAGGTTATTGGTTCAAATTGAGGCGAGCGGCGGTTTTAACTCGAACGAACTTTTTCGCCTTCATAAAAAAACCACCAGTAAAGGAGAGATTCTAAGAGATTTCGCTGCGAGCAGGAACATGGTCGTTGAAAGTACCAGACTTGAACATCACGACCTGTAAGTCCCAAGATCAATTGACGCAAATCCAGATTGATCAAGTTGTGATCGACGGAAAACATTTATGGAGTTTTCTGCGAATCGAGTTGCCAATATAGACTCGGATCACTACCTTATTTCCGCCAAAGTACGTACGCGATTTAGTGTGAACTTGTTGTTGCATCTACTTAGGTGTTTACCATACGCAGATTAAGCGTCTGACTTGAAAATCTAAATAAGATCCGACAAAAAACACAGAATTGTGCACGAATCGATTTGGATTGCTTTTTAGAGCGAGTATACATTCGTTCGTTGATACTGTCAACAGAAGAGCCTTTGTTATACCCAAAGTTATACCCATACGGAACAACAGAGGAAGGATCAAAAACGATGATACTTATCAACGGATCCTTTAAGTACCTGGGGGTAACGATCTCTTCAAATATGTCATGCAGCACCCATTTGCAGCAGAAATATCACGATGCCATCAGAGCCCTCAACAGCACCTGGAGACTCCTACTAAGCAACGCAAACGTACTACCTAGCATAAAATACAGTATGTTCCGGGCCACCTCCCGCCCAATCCTAATGTACGCCTCCCAGGTCTGGGGATACAATGATTATGATGAAGCTACTTCGTTTCTATATAAAAAAGATGCTTAGGTTGCTTATGCGTTTGGGAAAAACCATTGCCATGGACTTACAGTCAAAAGGAACCCAGTGTTTTGAAGTCTGGAGCAGGCTTGCGGAGGAACACGGTGTTGGAGTCAGCATCAGCAACTCTGATTCGTGGAAAGAGGGACACTCTCAAATTGTGAAGAAAGTTAGCAAACAGCTTTATGCTAAAACACACTCGACAGGAAATCTACAGGCAACTGAACTGTTCCTCAGAAAAAAAAACTATTTTAACAACCAGCACAGTCAAAACCAAATCTCGGCAATATTCAGAGCAAGATGCGAAATTCTAGATGCGAATAACAGACGCTACACCAGGGGTACGGAAGCCTATTGCACCTTGTGCAACCTAAATGTGATGGAGGACACGTTCCATTTCATAAGAGTATGTCCGATTTTAAGTAAAATGAGAAAACTATACTGACAACAGGCACAGCTCTCATCGCAACAGGTTGTCATCATCCTAAATGATGAAAACTGGAACAGCCTATATCATTATATCAAAGATGCTACAACTTACAGGCGACGATTTTTATACTCTGTACCAAAGGTACACAGAGTATATTAAGTTTGTGCAAAAGTATGTAAAAGCCAGAAGGAATCATCTCCGACCCTATAAAGTATATATATTCTTGATCAGCATCAACAGCCGAGTCGATATAGCCATGTCTGTCTGTCCGTCCGTCCGTATGAACGAAGAGATCTCAGAGATGGTAAGAGATAGAGGTTTGACATGAATGGGACATATATTTCTTATACTTGCAGGCAGATCAAGTTTATTTTCAATTTTTGCCACGCCCCCTGCCGCCCCCGCAATTTGGAAAAAACATCATATCTCCCACAGTTTTGATGATATGTTGTTTGTACCCTTTAGAGATATCAAGTAACCAAAATTCTTAATCGATTTGCTGAAGGAATGATAAAGATCGGATGAACGATACTCAAGCTATGAGCAAAAAACGGCCAGTTAACACCCCTCACCCATAACCACAGCATTCCGTACAACAGAGGCCATCCTATTGAGAGAGAGAAACTTAGAGATGAGCGCGTATAGCTCGTGAGCAAATGCGAGCTGCGACATTAAGGGTACAGAGTATGTTATGAGTATGGCAGACTGACAAGCTAGATTTATGTTAACTTTTGAATAAAATCGCACTCCTTTTTTCGTTCCTGGTTACAGTGAACTCTTAAGTTTTAACAGGAATCTCTCTAAATTCGCTGGTAAGCAGTGAATAAAAGATCAAAGTTGCAGCTCCTTTAAATGTTTTCATTTTAAAAAGTACGCATACTCCATACGCCCTGTGTACGCTTTGAGTGCTTTAACTTTTTTAATAAAATTCTGCTAATTGAAAAAGAAATTTTTAAAAAAATTTTTAAAATAAAATCATATCAATTTGCGCCGTCACATAAATGTCTCATTATGAATGATTGATGTTTTATGTGTTGTGTGAGGGAAATTATTTCTCTGACATATTAATTCTTATGCAGTATGCCAGCTTAATTTGAGAAGCATCGATTAATTTGACATATTAATTAAAAAATCTTAAATGACAGAAGTGGGTGGAAGAGTCGTTGGCTTTCTGGGAGTGCGAACGACGCGTATGTGTGTGTGTGTGTGCAATCAGCCGGTTAATTGAACTGCACCCAGCCACGCTTCAGCAAACTCAAAGGCAAATGCAATTGCTTTGAAGAGGAGGAACGAAAAACAAAAAACAACAAAAAGTTGCCAAGTTGACGGCTCCTCGCTGGCGACTCTACGAATTGGAGGCGGGGCCAGTCAGCGGCAGAAATTGCTTGGATGGGGCAATTATTAAACAACAAAACAACAACAAACTGCAGCATACATACATTTGCTTTGTTATTGTCTTAGAGGTCGCAGCACTCTCAATGAATGAATGAATAAATGAATGAATGAGTAAAGCAGAAATGACACGATAATCAAGCAGCAAATAGCTTTGACTTTACTCTTTACGTTTAGTGTTTTTCTTCTGCTGTCCTCTTAGAGAGAGAGGTTCATTGACTGTTGCCAGCGGCTTGGGTCAAGTGCATTTCAGGTGCTGGAGCTGGCGCTGACGCTGCTAAGTATGCCACACTTTTCCCTTGAGTCACCTCGTAGTTTATCTTAATTACAAAACTGCCAACAATTCCTTTTGACGTCAGACCAAAATGCAGCTCCTTTCTTCTACATTTTTGGCTAATTTTAGCCAAGAATTTCTTTTGTTTCACACAGTCACATTTGTGTGGTAAATTTCCACACTAAAAATAGCCCCCAAAACAACAAACAAAAACCCAAAAGTTGTCTCTCTTGACTTAGCCATTAGCTGGACTAATCAATTGTGACCACACCGGAAGCGAACCACAGCTTTTAGGGGAAGGGGAAGAAGGGGGATAAGTGCTTAAGTTTTACCTAGAATAGTGTAGTAGTGTTTTTTATTTTTTTTTTCTCATTCATAATTCAAGACACGAATTAATGCTGTCAGTTTTTGTTTAATTAATGATTTATTTATTTATTACTTACATTTTAAGTGGAAAAAGGGAGAAATGAGAGCAGAAATTTTGTTTATAATATAATATTTCTCGGCTTTCGTGCTTTTTCAGTAGGCAATCACAGCAGCTTCCAGATGACTTATCTTGAGATTACTTGTAAGTTTCTGTTTGTTACGTCAAAAATGAATGCAACAACTTTTCCACAATTCTCGAACATTTTTGGAAGGTTTCAATGGATATACCAGCAGTATAGCACCTCTACTTATACTGTCTACGTAGCAAAACAGTGAATAAATGATCATACTCCGCAGACCTTAATATTATCGAGAAAATTGGGGACTCAATTTTTAATGACACTTTAATGATGACTGAAACTTGGCTTCAATCTCAAATACTTATTAAGAAGATTCTGTGCGTCTCTTAATGCATTATTAGGGTCGACCGTAACAATCGTTATGGAGGGGGTGTATTGATTGCTGTTAATCAAAATCTTCATGCATCTATTTTTCATATTCCTAAAACTGACTTCATTGAATTTGTGTGTGTATCTGTGCACATCAGAGATTTTAGCATATTCTTGAGCTGTTCTTATGTATTTGCGTCTTCTGACGAATCCACTTATCTTAAGCATGCTTCAGAAATAGAGTACATTTCGAAATCCTGTCTCTTCTTTGTTTCTTGGGTGTCTCTTCCCCCGATTTTGAATTTTTTCTTCCTTCTTGCCAGCATTGCTTTTTGGACAGCATGTTTAGTAGTTATTGCTGATGTGGGTTTTTTGCGCTAACCGTTGCCTTGGAATTCCCTACCAGTTATAGCACTTCCAGCATGAGAAGGTAGCTGCTGAATTGCAGTTGATGGGTCAAGTCTATTGAAGAGATTTTAATAGCGACCAGCCCAACGACCATCTAAATCTAGACAATACGTTTGCTCTGTCGAACCAAGTTCTATTTGCAACTGCGCAACCGTTTTCGTCTCAAACTGAACCCTGTTTCAATCCCACCCATCAGCCATGATATGGTGCAACTGCGACAGAGCAAGACAGGGCGAGGATCGAACTTGAGCGTCTTTGCAGCGCAGCAAACAGAGAAGAGGGACTGCGCAAAGGTACTATCTACACTTCTCTCATCTGTGACCATCTTTGTGTTCTGGTTTTACAGTTGAATGCAAACTAATGACTTCGAGCCGGATAAAACTTGCTGGTTTGATAATCAAAAAGGTCGTTTAAAAAGAAGCATGGAGTTCTTGTGAGTTGCTTTTTTGGGGTCAAAATGAGTTTAAACATCGAGCTTAAGTCAATCTCATTTTTGTTCAGTGTATTTGTATCTAAAGACTTCGTGAAAAATTTGGTTAAGATATCTTTAAAACTGACGGAGGATATAGCATAAAAATAGACGGACGGACAGACGGATATGGCTATATCAACTCAGCTCGTCATGCTGATCAAGAATATATAATATACTCTGAGTGCAATTCCACACCTTCTGAACATTGACACTTGATCTATTTCTGAGGATGACATTTATGAAGCTGCAACGAGTTCAGAATCATCCAGATTATGATGAAATTTCTTCAATTTTTCTGAAAACTTTTATTGGTGAACTTTTGTTACCCGCTTATAACCATATTCTCAATGTCACTCTCGGCAGGCTCATTCATTGACAAGTGGAAGTTTGCTACTGTTATACCTTTGTTCAAGTCTGGTGTCAAAAGTGAGGTACTTAACTACCGACCTGACGCCAAGCCTACACTGACAAAAAAATCAATCTAAAACCAAGTTTATAATCCTGAAACGAGACGAAATGGTGTCAGAATTCGACAAATAATCTTAACACAAGATTCTATTCTCAATTGAAATCTTAATCCAACAATATTGAATTAAGATCGTTTACACTCAACTTTAAGATGAAAGAATCTCTTTTATTAATATGAAAAAAAAGACAAAAACGAGAAGGCCAAGCTAACTTCGTCTGTGCCCAAGTTTTTATACCCTTGCAAAAGCTGTTTTTGAAATGACAGAGTTTAAGAACGCTTGGATAAAAATCAAAAACTTTTGTAACTAAAATCGATTTTCCGTCAGATGAACATCTGATTTCGACCAAATTTCGCGAATCTTTTTGAAAACATATCAAATTAACAATCGCCAAGTTTAAGAACGATAAAATTGAAAACAAAAAAGTTTTTCTCACTAAGACTCATTTTCCGACCGATAAGTCCTATGGCAGCCTGAAGATATAGTCATCTGATTTCGACCAAATTTTTAAAATTAGTTTGAAAGCGTTTAATATTAATAATCACCGACCTTAAGAACGATTTACTTGAAAACAAATATTTTTTTTCACTAAGACCCATTTTCCGACCGATCGGTCCTATGGCAGCTATAAGATATAGTCATCCGATTTTGATCAAAGTTTGCGAATCTGTTTGAAAGCATATAATATTAATTAGGGACGAGTTTGAGGACGCTAACATTGAAACCAAAAAAGTTTTTCTGCAGTAAGACCCATTTTCCGACCGATCGGTCCTATGGCAGCTATAAGATATAGTCATCCGATTTTGACAAAAGTTTGCAAATCTGTTTGAAAGCTTATAATATTAATAATGACCGTGTTTGGGAACGCTAACATTAAGAACAAAAAAGTTTTTCGCACTAAGACCCATTTTTTTACCGATGGTTCCTATGGCAGCTATAAGATATCAGTCATCCGATCCGGTCGGTTCCGACATATTATCAGCGTGCAGTAAAAAGAAGACTCTGTGCAAATTTTCAGCTCGATAGCTTTAAAACTGAGAATCTAGTTTGCGTAGAAACAGACGGACAGACAGACGGACAGACAGACAGACAGACAGACACAGACGGACGGACAAAGCTCAATCGACTCAGCTCGTCGCCCTGATCAAGAATATATATAGTTTATGGGGTCGGAAATGAATATTTCCATGCGTTGCAAACTTCTGGGCAAAATTATAATACCCTTTGCAAGGGTATAATAAACTATGCATTTTTTATTTGTGGGTGGGAAAAGGGGTTGGTGTGTGATTGGTTGGTTCAGTAAGTTGTTTTAGTTAATAACATTTTCTTCTTTCAGAAAAACTTATATAAATTCTAAATTATTAATCCGCCGATTCTGGGACTCAGTACCTTCCGCGCACTGAAACACTAACACCACTGCTTTATCGCCGAACGTCAACTGTTAGGTCCAACCAGTTGCAGTATAAGAGCAGAGATTTTCACACCCTGAGTTCTTATACTGCAACTGGCTGCGCCTAACAAAATCGACTAATCAGCCGTGCCAATGTGCTATTGAACGAAGAGGTCGTGGTTCGAGTCCCAGAAGTGGTGGGTTGCATTGCAACTGAAAATTGTTTTTTTTTTTTTTTTGTTTTTTTTATCAAAATAAATCTATATAAATCAAAAAAAATTTCCAACTGAAGCTTTACAGGCAACTGATAAGTTGCGAGATGATAAATTTTGATTTTAAGAATTCTTAGCTTATATCAAGGATTTTCAATCTTGTTTTTATAAGCTTGCAACGTTCTTGAAAACGAGATTTTCAATCTATATTTTAGATTGATTTTTTTTTGGTCAGTGTAGAAATATATCAAAGCTCTTTGAACGTATTGTAGCCAAACAGATATAATTTTTCGTAAATATGTGCATTTACCCAATTCAACAAGATTTTATGCCAGGTCGCTGTCAGGTTGATGTTATTTATACAGATTTTTCCAAGGCCGTTGATAAAGTTTGCTGTTTAATTTAGGATTTCATTCCTTTATATTCAGCTGGATTCAATCTTCCTTGGACTGCCGGGCTAACAGAGTCAGAGTTTGACCTTTACTTTTCATTAATTTTATTAATGATGTTTGTATGTATATACATAACTCAGAGTTTTTGCTATATGCTGATGATCTGAAAATTTTCCGTTCAGTTGAATTCTTTAGTAATACTCGCATGTTGCAATCTGATCTAAATCAGTTCATGGTGTGCTTTCAACTTACTTTCTCGTAATGTCAACAAACTCTTTATTCTTAGATATAGCAAATGCATCTACAACAGGGCTGCCCAAGCCTATAACGCAAGCCACGCATTTGCTTTTGCTCTGCGCAAAGGAATAGCCCGCGCGCATAAGTTTCAAAAGAAATAACAATTTCATATGCGTGCTCTCCTCTCATTCTTTCAGAGCGAAAGTCTGCAACAACAGTTTTATATAGGCCTCCCTTCTCTCTCTACTATGTCACCGACAAAATCGAACGCAACAACAATGTTGCTTATGCGTTGTCAGCGCTGTGGCCGAAGTCTTTTTGGTATTTATGCGGACAGCAACGACCACACTCACACACACAAACAAAAATCGGTTTTCTCTTTCTATTTCTTGTGGTTGTTCTTGCTTGAGTTGTATTTTGTGCATTTGTATTGACTTTCACGCGCTTGTAAGCTCATTCTGGGTACCCCTTCATTACCATCATAAACCCGTTCATTGCACTATTAGGCCAAATGTTTTTACTCTTTCTGCCTTTCTCTCTCTCAAAATCTCAGTTTCCCCCTCCTGGTGTTTTGTGTTACGACATGCGTTTGGCACATAAAATTATTTAATCAAAATCTTAAATGTACCATTTGAATTCTTGGCAAGCAAGCGGTGACTTCCTGCAATCTTCTCCTTCTCCTCCCTCCATCTCCTACCCCACTTTTGCTGTTTTCAGCGTTCGATAGGCAAACAAACCAACTAATTTTGCAACCGAATGTTGGACATGTTTTAGAGCCCACCAAATAGCAACAAGCGCAATCAGTGCGCCCTAACCACGCCCACGCACAGCTGTAGCAGTAACCACGGAATATTGTTGTTGCTGTTGTTGTTATTGTTGTGGTTGTTTGACCTTCTTCAAATTTGTTTGGTGGGGGGAGGGGGGGTTTTGTCAGTCAAGGCACGTTTATCATTGGTAATTTTCGAGCATGTCATAATGATAACTCAAACAGCACATGAGAGAAAGGGAAAGAGAGAGAGAAAGAGTACACTTAGGACAAAAATTAAGAATTTTGTACTCGATACCGTGACCAGACACTATTACTTCTTACTTACTTAGGTAATGATAAAATTTACTCTGCTGTAAAGCTTTCTCCAGACATGACTTAATTTTCTTGACCCACAACATAATTCTAGACCATAGTAGCCATAAGATAGAGTATAGAGACTTTAATAACATTAACTACTCAGACCTTGAGACTGATATCCTACTCTGTGACTGATCACTGATTTATCAATCGCCGACAGCAGCTGTGAGATTATGCACAGCTATTTAACCCGTCTGTTTGATAAATTTATTAAACTCAAGACTAAAATAATAAAGCCTTCTGTACAGCCATGGTTCACAAATGAAATAAAAAGACTGATTATCCAACGAAATTTTTCGTATAACAGGTGGAAGCTATATAAAACAAATGACTTACTAATGGAATACAGAAGGCTAAGAACTGCAATATATCATGCTAAGCGTGAATATTATAATATAAAGTTAACGGGAGCCATATCGTCTGGAAAAACTTGGAAAGAGCTTAAAAAGTGTGGAGTCTTTTCTAAAAAGTCTGAGCCAAGTATAAATATTGATGTAAATAGCCTAAATGATCAATTCGTTCAAACTCAAGTACCTGATGCACCATGCAATTCGTACCTGATTGCTATATCTATCTGTGATAATAGCTTTAGTTTTGTAAATGTTAGTCCTTGTGATGTTTTCAAAAGTATTCTTAGGGTGAAGTCCAATGCAGCCGGTTTTGACAATATTAGTCCAAAGTTTGTTAAACTACTTCTTCCATTCTTATTAGATCACCTAACGCACATCCTTAATACTATATTAATGACTTCATCTTTTCCCGAAATGTGGAAGCGAGCCAAAATCCTCCCAATTCCAAAAACCAATGGGCAATTCAGACCCATATCGTTTCTATCGAGCATTTAATGGCAATACAAGTTCAGACATATCTCACTTCAAATATGCTATTGTGCGACCAACAGTCTGGATTCCGCAAAAAGCGTAGCTGTACAACAGCCTTAATAAATATTGTTGAGAAGATTCGTGGACAGTTGGATGACAGTAAAGTTACATTTTTAACACTTCCCGATCACAGTAAAGCTTTTGATACTGTCAATCACGATATTCTTTGTACCAGGCTGAGCAATATTAATAATTTCTCGGAAACTGCGATAAAACTGCTAAAATCATATCTAGCAAATCGATCACAAGCAGTTGTCTCTGGCTCATCTATTTCCCAATTCAAGCTTCTAACACGTGGCGTTCCCCAAGGATCTGTGTTAGGACCTCTCTTGTTTTCTGTCTATATAAATGACTTGCCAAATGTACTGTATAAATGTAATGTCCATATGTATGCTGACGATGTACAGATATATGTTAGTCGCCCTTTGGTAGTAATTAACCCTCTAGTGCCCAAATTTTCTTTTCCAAGAAAAAAATTATTTTTGGATTCAGTATGTATCAAAAGTGAATGTTTGTTTTAGAAAAACTTTTACTTTTGCACGGATCGAGTTTTATAGGACTAAATCCTTGGACCGCCTAGAGGCGGCTTTGGGAAGGTAGGCCAACAAAAAATTAGATAGTCAATTCTTTTGTTTACACGTTTTCATATAAATGATATGAAGAAAGGCTCCAAAAACAAATAAAATAACAATTAAAACTAAAGTTACTTAAATTCACAAAGCATCAAATATTTGTGTACAAAAAGTTTGATTACTTATTTGTGATGAAAATCATAGAAACAGTCTTTTTTCTGGAAAAAGCACAGGTTTATATTACATTTACGGCAGACAATTTGAGTTTCGGAAGTACAACCAGGAAGCTTACAGGTTTTTTTGTCAGCGCGTGATAAAAACATTGGAAAATGCTCGACGGTATCATAACGTACATCACTAATCGGAAGGAAAGTTTTCTTCCCTGTGCAAAATTTATTTTCCTTTCCATCAACTTGTCGCGGGCGCCCGGGTTCTTTGGCAGATAAGGAGTTATTAGCATGCAAAGCACATATGCGACCTCTGATTGGAAGTTTGGCAATGGGTATTTTGTGTTATTAGCGTAGGGCTGGTTTATTCGGTGGAACAAAATGTAAGCGTTTACCATGGCTAAATCAAGCATATGTGTAAATAGTCGATTTGTATACTTGTTGCTCTTTACGGGAATTTTATATCGATCAATAAGTCCGTCCATTAAGTCGACACCACCCATGTGGCTGTTGTATTCGTGGATAACATTTGGGCAATTTATGTCAACGTACTTTTTTTTCGGAACGAACAAAACGTGAAACCTGACCTTTTGAATTCGTTTCATTCAGGAAAGGCTTTGTGCCCGCGTAAGTCGAAGCAAGTCGTACTGCCTTATTGTCCTTCCAAATCGTCAAAGACAGTTCGACTCCTGATACAGATCCAAAAAATTCTGTAGAATATCCACGCACTTGTTTTTTGAGGTCGCTGTCAGATGGCAGCTTACAATTTGGAATGCGATTCGAGCGAATAGTTCCCAAAAAAATATTCCCCGGGACTTGAGATATACAAGAAGCGGCAAGGAAGTATAATAATTGTCAAAGTAGATAATCTGATTTTTGAAATCCGGAACATTGCGCGACAATCGAACAACTACATTTGCTGCCGCACCAAGATCTGGTGAGCCAGTTTGAACAACGTTGTCACCTGCTCCACAATATATCTCGAAATTATAGCAAAAGCCAGAAGAGTCACACAAATTGAAGAATTTCACTCCCCATTTGTGTGGTTTGTCTGGTAAATATTGTCTAAGAAAGGTCTTCATCTTCGTTGCACACATTTGTTCATCCACAGATAAGCGTTGGCGCATCGGAACTGACTGAAACTTCTCATTGAAGTGATTCACGAGCGGCCGTATTTTGTATAAAGGATCGTGGTCGGCAGAATCCTTGGAGGGCAACTTACTATTATCATTAAATCCTTTTGGGCAGCATACAAATTTGTTTGCTGGGTGATATGCTCAATGATAGTATCATTCAAAAAGCATTGAAAACACTTGAATGGCGTATCCAGATTTTTAAGTACTCCGAGGTCAGGCTCAGTAAAGGATATTGCAGATTTATCCATGACTAGGTTCGTTTGGCGCCACAACATCTTTTTGAAAAGCGGTGATTTTGGGTCGATAGCCCAAACAGATCCTACACATTCAGCTATTGTGCTTTCTTTAACATGAGCAATATTATGGTCAGCAGGCGCTTTGCGTTTGCGTTTCTGTGCTTGAGGTGAATTGGATGCAATCGAACTTGAGGGTGACAACAATTTTGCAAAAGGAGTAGGACTTCCGCTTGAAGTTACACAAATCAATCGCTTCTTCATCTTCCTCATTGACAGGAAGCGCTGCCTCGCAAACATCATCAGTCAAGTCGTCCTCCAATTCTTCTTCTCCGTCCGTATCAATGTCAAAATCATTTGAATTTAAAAATTTTTCAATCTCCACGTCGGAAAGAGCTGATAGCTTATTCACTTGTCGTCGTTCCATGTCTACTGAAGCAATTATTTGTACTTAAATATGTCTTAGGTTGTTCCACTTTCAAACTTACCTTATAGTTTTTTTTTCCCGAATTGTCCCAAGACCGCCTCTAGATGGGATACCTTATAAAAGCAATAGAAAGCTAACGAAAACTTATTTTTAGTGTGGGTTTCGTATTTTGAGTCCTTGAGACTATCAGCAAAAGGGGTACAATTTTTTTTTCCAGAAGCAAACTTTTTATAATATTTTAAAAAAATATTTATATTTTGCACTTTTTACAAAATAATTATTTCGTCCGAGTTGCACAAATTTTCTGCTTCAAATGACTACAGCAGCTTGCGCAAGCTCTAGTATGTATTCCAAACGCAACGAACTTAATTTTTGGACTTCCCCGAATTAGAAAAAACGCAAAACCGAGTCAAAAGGAATGAAAAGAATAAAATAACGGTGTTTTTAACCTTACCCGTCTAGAGGCGGTCTTGGGCACTAGAGGGTTAATGAGTGTATTGTTGATTGTAATGATGAGCTAAACAAAATAGATAAGTGGGTCAAGCAAAATGGACTGTGCTTAAATCCTACCAAATCGAAATGCATTGTGATTTACAAGAAGGCCCTTAGTACTGCTCAGCTGAGCCAACTAAGGCAACTTTCTATATGTCAAACGTTTTTACCTGTTCACATCAGATTACTCATAGCAAAAACGTATCTAATTCCTTCTCTATTCTATGGTTTAGAAATTTTTTGCCACTGCAGTGTTGCTGATATGAGAAAACTCAATGTTGCCTTTAACTCGATTGCTCAATTCATATTCAACCGAAGAAGGTCTGATTCAATAACGCAATTGCCGAATACGATATTTGATCTAAGCCTTAAAAAGTGTTGTTTTTACATAAAATACTCACTTCGAAAGAGCCGGACTATCTTTATAACAAAGTTAAATTCGCTACCTCAGCCAGAACATACAACCTAATCTGTCCACGGACTAAGCTGTCTTGCTCTGAACGACAATTTTTTACATTTTTTTACATTATACGAAACGAAACTCAATTTAATAGTAAATTAAAAGAATTTTTAAAAAACTAAATAGCTTCTCAGGGGAAAATAAAAAATAATAAAAATAAATCAATAAATCAAATCTATGTATTAGTTATAATTTATGCATGTAGTATGTAAGAGAATATTGTTAGTTATAAATAATAATAATTTTTTTTTTTGTAATTTATCGTTGTGACTAGTGCTTTAAAAACAAGTATCATCTTGTAGCACTGGGCTAGAGCCGAATAAATAAATTAAATTAAATTAAAAACACTTCTGTATTTTCTCTCAATTTGTACGTTTTTATAATTAATTACACACGCTTTTCTATTTACAATGTCGCTTACGACCAGCAGTCGTCGCTCGCAGATTCGCCTGGACTTTAAAGCGAGGCAATTGCACTTGATGCTATGTCTGCTTGTGCGAGTCGGCGCTTCAAAAATACGCAGTTTCTTATGCATCTAAGTGTTGCCTAAACTTCAAAGACTTCATATGTGAAGTGACCAGAAAAAGTTCAGTTACTAAATTATATAGACAAAGTTTTTCTTGTGATATCAGACAAATCTTTTACAAGAATTGCTTACTTTAAGGCTGACAATATAAACCAAATGTCAAATACAAACTTCCACTTGAATTTCGACAATCTTATTTTTCCAAGTGTAACCCTGAAATGAAGAGTCTGTGTAGAACAAGTTTTGGGTTATTAAATTAACCTAGACAAATATTTTGCTTAGCTTTGCAAAAAGGAGTACGAGCCAGGACAATGCCTGCGGACAGCAAAATGAAATTAAATTCTATAAAAAGTGCCTTTGAAGTGATGATCCTGTTTATGACTGTAACAAATGTTCACTTGTCATATTACAAAAATACATTTTTATACAGAAAAAGTTGCCTTGCCTCTTTCCCTACCATCAGCAAGCTTTAGCTGCAGCTCCTGGGGAAAAATAAGTTTTGCAAAAGGAAACGAATGAAAAAACAAGATTTATGATAAGAACTACTCATACTTCTAGTTGGCCGGGCATCCGCCTTGCTTGCGCATACAATTTCAATATATATTTTCTTCAGCCCAACTTCATGCCGCAGCGCGGCACCGTTAAGTAAATTGAAAATCTTACTCAAGTAGCCGGACACGGACAGCGTTATATGCTGCCTGCTGGGTGTATTAAATTTGTAATGTGAAACTTGCCTCCTGGGGAAGAGAGAAGAGCGTGTCTTTATGGTTGTTGTGTGTTAGTTTTCCCCCTTCATCATAAACCATTGCATACAAGTCATAAAAATTAGCTATAATTAAAGACATTCCCATGAAAATCGTAATTAGATTTTCACTGTATTTTATAATCAAGCTTTTTTACATGAAAGTTGGTGGTTACTCATACGCTGTGTGTGCCCGTGCATTAAAAAGGAAATGAGCAATAAAAAACGAGTCAGAGGTATTTGCAAAAATATTATGATTAGAGGGCGTTAATTGTTAGCTAAAGCTGAAAATTGTGGGGTGAGTGTGAATTTACAAGTTTTTGAAGTGAGGCCGGAAAGTAATTTATAATAAACTGAATTGTTGAAACTAAACAAAAATACTTTCTTTTATATTCAGACTTATGGGTCTCTGCATTAGCAGTGGGTAGGCAATCTCTCTTGCTAATACAGTAAGGCCGTTTGGGGACTCACACACTTAGTAGACAGTTAAATACTGCTGATGATGATACCGGTAGGTTCCTGAAACAGCTGTACAGTCTTCTTTGTAGCACTGTGTGTTACTGCTTAAAGTTATATGCAAACTTAACATGACCTCGAGCCGGCTAAAACTACTTACCAGGTAAATACAGCTGATAATGATACCGGTAGGTTCCTGAAACAGCTGTACAGTAGACCAGCCTTCTTTGTGGCATTGTGTGTTCCTTTTTAAAGTTATGTGCAAACATAACATGACCTCGAGCCGGCTAAAACTTACCAGTTCAAATCAGTTTTGCCAAATCTAGGCAAATTTTTACCAAAACCGAAACGTTTAACAGGCAAGCAGCTTATTTAGCCACTGTCACACTTCTAACCAGCAGTATTTTCGCATAGAACTCTCTTAGCAATCAACGCCATTTCAACTGTCAGTGCAATCAACACTTCAGCATCCCCTTCATCATCTGCATCAGGCATCAGTCCTTTATACATTTCTCCTCTCATCAACGCCAATGCCAACGCATTTCCATTGTCTATTCAAATATATAACAATAGAGAAGGACAGAGCTCTGTTGCAATCCTTGCACTGATGATGATATTTCCCCTATTGTTGTAAGTGTCAAGACTTGGTTGGTCGGAAATTAAATCATTTCCCCTGTCAACTGTCAACAGCTGTCTTAATGCAACAGCTCGGCAGCGGCACACTCTCTCTCTCTCGCACAAATTAAATCACTAAAGATCTTCCCAAGGGCTCTTGAAGTGCAGCCAATGGTTGCCATCTGCTAATTCAATACCAAATTGTCAACATATTGATTGTCAGACTGCCAATCAGTCAAGGAGCATGGGCAGAGAGTGGGGCGTATGTCAATTGCAAGCAAATCAAATGAAATTTTGTTTTTATACTCTTGCAACGGCGACGCCATAAGGTATTTTGAATCTATCAGCCATGTTCTCAGTCCAAAATCTAGTACGAAAACCGGTTTAAAATCACAAAATTTTTGTGGAAGTGGAATTGAAAACGTGGCTGAATGTGACGCTAGTTTCTTTTAACTAAAATGCAGTCTGTTGGGAAGCAAAAAAAAGAAAGTATATTGGTGTGCGAAAATAAATCGATGTAAGCCAGCTCTGAGCTACTTCATCGATTGCTGGCCAGTGAATGAAAAGCTGTTTGCTCTCTGGGCACTTCAGCATGCGTTCGGGTGTGAACAGCGAAATGGATTTGGAAATACGGAAATACAGAAGTATAATATCTCCGTCGTTGCGTCTTCTGATTAGTAAAGGGCATAGAATTCATTAAGGTCCTTTGAGACGGATATTCTGAAAACAATGTTTTGAAGTAGGGCGAAGAATCACTAAAGCAAAATTACTTGTTCCAGTAAAAAAGTCAAGTAGAAGTAAAAAGTAAACAGTAAAAAGTAAAAAGTAAAAAGTAAAAAGTAAAAAGTAAAAAGTAAAAAGTAAAAAGTAAAAAGTAAAAAGTAAAAAATAAAAAGTAAAAAGTAAAAAGTAAAAAGTAAAAAGTAAAAAGTAAAAAGTAAAAAGTAAAAAGTAAAAAGTAAAAAGTAAAAAGTAAAAAGTAAAAAGTAAAAAGTAAAAAGTAAAAAGTAAAAAGTAAAAAGTAAAAAGTAAAAAGTAAAAAGTAAAAAGTGGACTAAAAAAGCTCTTGAGGCTTGAGTTTCTCGAGAAATATCAAACACATTTGTTCCATTTGACTATTTCATTAAATTTGAAAATAAGAGTAAGCTTTACATACTCCTAGACCTTAATAATATATATTTGGCAATATGTACAACCCAAAAGGCCAAGAAAAGGAACTTTACAGCTGTCGCCAATAGCTGATAAAGGTGTCCGGTTGTGTAATTAAAATTTTTTTTTTTTGTATCTCTCTTAAAGTTAACTTTGATGTCGAGAACGTAGAATCGAGAATCAATTGAAAAATACTTTGATTGACAAGAAATGTTCTTTCAAACAACAGAGATTAGTGACAATCAGATTGTCTGTATAGCTATTTTAAGATATAGTTCTTTGCATTTAGATATAGATCTTTAGTATGGGCAAACAAGAGTTGATGAAGGTTCATTGCCGCTACAATAATTGGCAATAAAATAAAAAAAATGTGTTTCTCTCCTCTCACAACCAAATAGAAGCAGAGAGCGTAGTTAAAGGTTATTTCGGTACCTCTTTTCAATGTGGTCGCACGAAAGCTGTCTTTTTCTGACAAAGGCAAACGGGGGACCGATTTTTGCGATTTCTGCTTTCTAGGATTTGAAGTCTGTCTGCGCTGTCTTTCAGCTCTATAAAGTTGCAGACCAATTGGTCTGGGAGCTAAAAAAACTAACCCTCAATTCGTTCGAATCTCTAGATTTGGCAGCGAGTCTACAGACTATAAAGGGCGTGTTTAGCTGCTTCTACGATGCCTGCACAGTGTGTGCAAAAAAGATCGATCTTGTGCTTAGGTTTTGAGAAGTAGCTTATTAACACACTTATATGCCGTCAGTGCTTTTATTCGTCTAGTCCATAGGTGCCCAGAGCCAGCTTACGGCGGCGTAGGTGTCTACGCAAATGAAGAAAATAATTCCGACACAGCAACACCCATGAAAAATAGAAAAATAAAACCGATTATTGTGTGTTTTTTTTTCCATGGGATCGCCCTGGGTGGATGAAAATCTTCTAAAGACAGTTGGTGCCTACGTGCTAAATACACCCCCTCATAACTGCACACCTCATTCCCCGCTGGATCATCGTTAAGTTATACTTCTCAGGGATGGGTTGCTTAATTTAGTCACTCTTCGTTGCGCGTCGTTCGCGTTCACATCTTCTCAGATCGCTCTGGATGTCTATAACGATCTCGCTTATGGCTCTCCAGTTTGCTTCTGACTCCACCATGTAGCTGACAAGGTGCTCGATGGGTGGTACTAGCGCTTGCCTGGTCCTGTACCTTACACACTGGTATAGTATGTGGTGCGGATTCTCAATTTTAGTTGGGCAGGTCGGACACTCCGGAGTCTCTTCGTGCTTGAACCTGTATAGGTGTATAGGTGAAAAACTGAGTTAGGTGGAAGTTTAATTCCCACCTGCTTCTCCTTACCCATTCATCTAAATTTGGTATCATTCTGTGGGTCCACCTTGCCTTGGTGGCCATTTTCCAACGCGCCTGCCATGTAGCCATTGACACAACTCTTTCAGAATGTCTTATGGCATCAGTCGTCACCGATCTTCCCATCACTGCTCGCTCTGCGTAAATCTACTTCATTTCATTTGCCAGTGTATCTACCGGTATCATGCTGGCCAGGACTAAGGCTGCATCATCGGTGACCGTTCGGAATCCGGATGTGACTCGAAGAGCGCTTAGCGCGTTGCAAGCTTCTTCAGGAGGCTCTTATTGGTGCGGCATAAAGCAAGACTGAGGTAACTACTCTGCCCAGTAGTAGTCGTCTTCCAGCTCTGAGTCCTCCTATTTTGGATAGCATCCACGAAAGGGCTATCTGCATTTTCGAAGCTTTTTGGCTTACATATTCGACATGGGCACGAAAGCTAAGCCTGTTGTCCAGCATCACTCCCAAGTATTTTATGCACTCCTTCGATTTCACTAAAGCATAATCCACCATTATGTTCGTGAATTCTATATTCTTTCTGCTTGTGATGAGCACGGCCTACGTTTTTTGACCAGCAAGTTCTAGATGGGATTTCTTCATCCATCTGGCCACTCGTTTTATTGCCGTATTCTTCTGAGGTGTCAGTGTCTGTCTGATGCACACGAAATCATTCGTTGCCAATAACAAAATTTAAGCTAAAGACGACGCTATAGCTATGCGCGGCGTGCGCATAGGCTGTGTGCTTAGTTCATGCTCCGTTGGTAGCAGTTCTTTATCCTTGTATACAGAGCGTAAGGGTGTCATCCTGGCATTTGGGAGGCTTGTTTCTTCTGCAGGCGTAGCGTTCTCGATGAAGGTATGTAGTTCTGCAGTCTCATCTGTACGAGAGTACCTTCATTACTTCTTCCCATATCTGTGCTCCGTAGAGTATTGTTGCGAATCTTTGTCAACTTGGATTGACCACGACTTGGAGGATTAAGGATGGTAGGATGGAGGATGGAAACTTGATTAGGTTGGGTGATAAGGTCAATTTACACGTCGGTTGGACAGCGCACGCAGCGCGAGTAGAGAGAGAGGCAGCTAAAGCAGTAGCTGCAACTAATCCCACAGAAAGGGAGTCCGACAAACAATTCAGTTAACAATTTAGACAGGACTTTAATTACTAGACATAATAATTACACAATTAGGTGTGTTCAGCACATGATACAATAACTACAAGGTAGCGCAAACGGAAGTGCCTTTTCGCATGCGCGAGAATTTATCGAACCACAGGGCTAAAACAGACACAAAATCCAAGACCACTCAGTTGTTACTTACAGTTTTTGACAGCTTTCGCACTTCATCAGGAAATCGAAAGCGCCCATTTCGGTTCTATACAGAAGATTATAACTTTGAGTCATCGTACCAAGGTCGACTGAGAAAATCAAAGCTGCTCAATGCGCTACCTTGTAGTTATGGTATCATGTGTTTAGCAAGACGGAAAATTAGACAGAAACATCCATGATACGCTCTCTTTTCGGGACTCCCAGATTCAGTGTGTTGCTGTCATTTGCTACATACGATTATATACTCGTACACTGGACTCTTGCTTAAGTATACACTCCCCTTTCTCTTTAAAAGAGCAAAAAGCAAACAAAATCGATACATGAAAAATTCCGGTGTTTTTTGTCGGATCTTATTGGGATTTTCAAAACATATATCCATTTGGAATAAGTAAATATTATATGTTTTTATCTTAAAGTTGACAAAGCTGGAAGTTTTTTAGAGTATAAATTTTTTGATTTTTCAACTTCATGCTATCCTTTATACCCATTTAAAAAGTCTGCAGTGTATACAAACAAAGTTCAAATCATTTACAACTTGTTTTTTTTTATGTTCCACACAATTCGTGTGCCTTGTAAATGTTAATTTCTCTTAACGCGTGCCAAAATAATTCACATCAAAGAGCAAGGGTGGTCCAAAAACATAGTCTTTGATCAACCTGATACAGTTGCGACTGTCCCTACGCACTCTGGGCCCTCAGACTGCACTCATAAAGCATTTTCACCTAGCAACTGGGTAACCACAGAGATAGAACCACAAAAAAATAATACAGAAAACAGAAAACACAAAACTATTTTTATGCCAAATGGCGACAACCGCAAAAGCCAAAGCCCTGGAGACAGACATAGACATCGGTGGTCGTCGCTTATATTATGTCAATAGCATAGGTAAGTGACAGTAGTGGGAAGAGCAAGGGTTGGTGGCCATGTCTGGATAAGCAAACGATGTTCATTAAGGGCGCACGCCATACAAATTGTGCGATTCGGTTTGGTCTGCATTCAAGTTGACACTGTTGATGGTACAAAAGGCAAGCTAGATAGCAGATAAGAGATATAAATTATGTGTGTGTGTGTGTGTGTGTGTGTGTGGGGGTAATGCAAACAAGCAGCCCAACAGACGACGACAATGGGTACACAGAAAAATGGCGTAAGCCGACACAAAAAAAAAAAACTGTCATTAGGCGTCACCAACTTTTTCAGCATCGATTAAAGAAGGGACAATACCCGCAGCGCAGGACAAATGAATGTGGAATTGGATCAATAACCTGTTGCTTTCTAAACTATTCTCTTTTTTTTTTTTTTTAGCATTGAATTGTGAACTTCCTTCATTCACAAAAGAGACAGGTCCGCATAATTTTGTTAACAAATAAATCTCATTAACACATTTGGCTCGTGTTTCCAATTATGAAGAATTTTGCTTTGATTGAAGCCATTTTCAGTTTTCCCTGCTTAATGTGCCCATTCCCATGGCAGGCGTGTTCCACCAGAGGCTTTAGCTTTTTATGACAACTTGAATACTGTCCATAAAATATTGTCTAACCAAGCGACAAATGGCCAATGGGCTAATGCCTCGGCGGGCCGCTTTTGATAGTTAACTATCAAATGGAATTATATATATGTACAGTGTACACTATACATCTATCTGTTAATATACAAGTACTTTACTTTGATGTTATTGCCCAGTTGTTTTATGGCATTTGAAATATTTTTGATATGAAAGTATTAAAGGCATGAAGTAATGGACAAGGGCATTACAAGGTTTAAGTTAAAAGCAATTGTAGTTATTCTTCAAAAGGTATATTTAGTTTAAGAGTTTTTTTTTTAAGTACAGAGAGTTATCTGTATAGCTATTTCAAGAACCACTTTATAATTGTTAGAAATCACTTTGCAAGTTTTTAGTTCGTTTAGCGGTATCTGTTCATGGCTTATTGTCAAATTTTGGAGAAACTCATGATTTTTGATGATGATAGAAAAACATTTAAAGTTTTTATGCTTAACAACAATTCCTTTTTTTGTATTTTAAAAGTTATGTCAATGATCGGATCAAATTGTTTTCTCGTTTTCAGCATTTTCGTTCTTCTTTTTGATTTGATTTGACCATTTCCGCTTTCATTTCTAGATAATCGAGACTTAATGCTTTTTAATACCAAACAAGCTAAACCCGCTGCGACTTCGTCCGCGTCCAAGATTTTAGGAAATTTTTCAGATTGTGAACTTCGGGTCTAGCGATATTTCCGTCCAGCGCCCATTTCTATTAAACACAGCAGCATCAGCACTGCTTGTCCGTAATTGGAAACGCTTCCTTAGTCTTTCTCGAAATTTAAAAAGACAATATTTTTTGTTAAGACTTCTACATCCATAAAAAAATAGGGTTAAAAAAAAAAGAATGGGAATTACAAATAGATACCGTCTCGTTGAACCAATGAATAAAAAATTAAACTAAGTTTACTAATGATCATAACAAAATAACGAGTGGGTGCCATGGGACGCACTGAATACACAACTTGACCTTATGGCAGCCAATCTTTAATTAATATTCAATTCTCTTTTTCCCTACCCCCTCTTCTGTTCCCCACTGTTAACACACTGTTCCCCCTTCGTCGCCCGCTCTTCACCCCCTCTCTACACCCTCTAATCAATTGTTTCGGCACGTATGTCAGCAATAGCAACTCGAATCTCGTTCTTCAACTCATCAATTGTTTCAGGATTGCTCGCAGAACATTTGTCCTTGACCGCTCCCCAAAGATAATAGTCTAACGGTGTCACACACACAGCTTCTTGGCGGACAATTCACTTCTCCATATTTGCTGATTATTAGATTTTCGAAGATAGGGCGCAGAAGATCGATTGTGGCGTGCGCTGTGTCTTGTTGAAACCAAATATCGTCCAAGTCTTCCGCTTCAATTTCCTCGAAAAAACAATCACTTAATATTCACCATTCACGGTCACGGTGGCTCCTTCTTCGTTTTCAAAAAAAAATGAACCAATGATGCCTCGAGACCAAAATCCGCACCAAACAGTAACACGTGGTGGCGACGATATGCGGATTTTCTGTCCCCCAGATGCGACAATTATGTTTATTAACATAACCACCGAGGTGGAAATGTGCTTCATCCGTAAAGATGATTTTTCGGTCAAATTCACCATCTTCGGCCAAACGATTTTCCGCCCAATTTGCGAACTGTAGACGATTCGGATGGTCAATTGGCTTTAGCTGCTGCGCCAATTGAACTTTGTATGGCTTCATGGCAAGGTCTTTATGCAAAATTCGCATCAAAGAAGTGCGCGAAATGTCCAATTGTTGAGATCGATGGCGAGTTGACGTCGATGGTTGTTCACGCACATTTTCAGCAACCGCAGCAATGTTTTCGAGTTGGTTTATTCACCAACATTCCAGTTTCACGAACTCGCTTCACGAATTGATCCACAAATTGAGAACATTTTTTTCGTTAAATGTTTTTTTTTTCAAATTTCGCACAGTTTGAGTCGAGGACTCACCACTTTGGAAATATGTTTTTAATATTTCCCAACTTTCTTCAAGCGAATAGCGACCCATTTCGTAAATGTCAAAGTTTTTGCTAAATATAAGTAGCTTTCCGAATGACATTTGACAAAGTCAGAGCACAACTGTTATTCCTTTGCGACTGTTGTTAGTTTCATTTATGTATGCAGACAATAGACAACAGTTATATGCTTTTAACACTGAGCACATTTAACATCCCACACGTTTGCTATGCCAACATTCGTAAATTTTTGTTTTGTTAATATAATTAGTAGGTTGGAGTCTAAAAGGACCAACCAATAAAGATGATAAATTTTGAAACGGCAAATGTTTATGACTTATGATGTGGGATGTTAGATGTGTTCTGTGTAATTAGCCTATTACAGAGAAAATAGAGAGTTATATGCCATACAAACCTACTTCACCCACTTCGCGGTGAAATTTTAAAAATTTTCTTTTTTAGTGCGCTCCGGCATAACTAAACAAAGGTCTATGCCAAATCTTAGATCTCTAGGTTAAGCGATATTGGCTGTGGGTGTATAATCTGTCAGTCAGTCAGTCGGGCCTACAGATTTATTAGTATACTCTTAAAGTACTTAGACAAGCGTGTTTAGATTTTAAATGCAGTTCCGATTTAATCATCTACATTTTGGTACCTTAAAACGCGCAACGGACGTGAAATAAAAGAATTGCATATAAAACAAACTGCTGCAAAATTTTTGTAATGCCCACGTTTGCCATTACGGAGCGAATAACTGACTGTAACATTCTTATTTCGCGTTGATATATGTAAAGTTCGATACGAAAACGATATTTGAGTTTGGTAAATTGAGTAAGAAGAAAGGGAAATCTATGGGTATGAAACCATTGTGATAACTCAAAAAACACTTTCACATTTGGACATTCATTTTGCCCAGCGGTATTGTTAGCGAAACAGGGCCGCGACGAGCTTATACCTTTGTGTGCACAGTATATAGCGACGCGCCGACACCTGCTTTAGTCCTACAACGAATTCAAACCTCCGGACCGAAGCTACTTCAGAATAAGTATGAGTAGCTTGCAGCCTTTGCTCAAAATCATTTATTTAATTGCAATTACTTAAATCAAGCTCGGTTCGACTTAATTTCAGAACAACTGTAAATAATTCTAAATGTTTTTTCATACTTTCAAAATAGTTCTTCAATTTATTTGAATTTCGCAAATTTTTTCCTTTCTAGTCCAGAATGTTTTAGAAATTTTATCAAAAATTGTGAATTGTTTTGTGATTTAATTCCAAAATTTATGTTTAGCCACATATAATCGATTTCTACAGATGGCAAATTTGAATTACTCCTTCTTTTCAGGGTATTTAAGTGTCGTCTTGCATTCTGTTAAGCGCAGCACTTGTTCTGTTTGTCAATGGCCTTTAAGTATTATTGTCATTTCCCATGACAGCTGGGTCATCTTTATTTGATTTAACTGACATTTTACTTGTGGTCCACGTGTGTGTGTGCCTGCGTCATGTCAAGGATGGCGAGCCCCCCTCCCCCCCGCCCATACACAACCACCTCTGTCCAGATTTTTGTTTATTTACCAAATTAAGGCTGAAAATTTAAACAGTAGCCAGTAGAGCAGAAGGTCTTTAAGGGCAGAAATCGTTGCAGTCTTGCTGGTGGCTGAACTTTTCCGCACGTTGGCGGCACGTGAGCGAGCGTCACTAACAACCAACTTTTAATGCTCAACAGGTCTCTTGAGAGTGTTGCCAGCTCAATTTAAATAATTGAATATTTAAAAAAAAAAACATCGTCTAATATGCAAGTCAATAAACAAAGTGCGTCACTAAACCAGAAACAGAAACAAAACCAAAGTTTTATTAAAAATACAACAAAATTCTTGGTAACATTTTGCGGCCATTTGGTGGCCATACAATTAACAAAATTGAGTCAACAACAACAACAACAAATACAACAACAAACTTTAACAAATACAATTTACGTTACGCGGCCGCCTTATTTAAGGTTGATAAAATTAAATTCATTAAAACGGAGGGTTTAACATTTGCATTGCTGGCGGGCCCCATGGGCCAAGCGGCAAGTATGTGTCGATTTCGTGGTTGTCGTTACAAAAATAAAAACAAGAACAGCAAACAACAACAACAACAGCAACAACAGCAGCAGCAACAACTAACACCCACACACAGTCCCACGTTGCAACAACATGAGCTGCATCAACAGTCGGCAGACACCTCAACAACAGGTAAGAAACATTCCAGTTATGCAAGGCAGCAAATACAATTTGCATAAATATTGTGTCAAATAAGAAGCTGAGACACAGCTTTGGTAGAAAATGTGTAAGCTATTTTTTTACAAGCTGTATACTCCGGTCTCGTATGAGTCTAAAATTGAGTTGGCTGTTAATATTTGAACTTGTTCAAACTTTATCGGAAGCAGTTTTGAATTGGGGAAAGTATTAAACACTGTCTTTTAAACCTATACACCAGAGGTGCACACGGCTTATGCGCACATCGCGCATTTGTTGTTGTTTTGCGCATAGCTTATAGCAGCGCACATAGACACTAACAGTCAGTTCAGTTCCCACATATTGCCAATAATTTCATGAGATAAGAATCTGAACTATTCTTGTACAGTCAAGTCTGTCCTTACTAATCGACTTGAACAAGCCACAAATATACAATCAAACCCACATACCTTCCCTTTTGCACATTTGCCAACTGTCAATTTCCCATTGCACTCAATGCATTTTTACACCCTCTGGTATGGTGGTGTAAATGTTAAAAGTAAAATTCCTTTGGCCCTGGAAGCAATGTAAAAATTTCTTACATAAAAAGCTGACGCATCAAACCGCAACCACCCAAACACACATCCACTCCCACTCTCAACACTGTCAACTTGTCATTTGACTTCGAGTGCACCAAATAGCCAAGGAATTCCAACTAAGGGAAGCATGGGAGCTGGGCCAAATGTTTTGCTGCAGCTTAAGCATGTTGCAAGGCAAATGCAGCTTAAAAGATTAAATTGTGCCACAACCGCAGGGGAAAAGGGAGGATAGCTATTGCTGCTGCTGCTGCATAACATGTGGCATATAAGTGCACTGCATCGTGCTCCATCCTTGGTGGCTCATAAATTCCTCTCAACACTAAGTAGCTGGCTTTAAACTTATTGGCAAGCTTAGCGATGCGAACAAAGAGCAAAAATATCACATCAGAAAATAGACTCTGCATGTCTCTAAGCATGCATGCGGCAGATATAAGCTGGAAAGTTTTGAACGGTTTGAACGGTAAGGCTTTTAAAAAAATTTGTCAAATTTATGTAGAAATACTCAAATGCAATCAAATGGTTAGATGTGTACTTGTAAGTGTTACTGGAACTTGATAAACTACAAAATCTAAAAATTCCAGCTCTTTACAAATGAAATAATGAAAATTTAGCATGCAATTTTTCTGAATTCAATCAGTTTACTGTCCATATCAAAAGGCAAAATAGCTTTGTGTGTTTTCCAGCGGCACTAAAGAAGTTGTATATATTTCGAGCCATTCTGTAACACAATAATTAAATAACTTTTTGTAACTAAGAACGAGATGTCACATTAACCACACAAATCAAAACTTCTCATTGTACCACAACTTATTTTGTCATATAGGCAGGCATGCCGCGAGGCTTAGTATCAACTACAGTTCTAGATCAGCCTTTCCTTACCAGTAGTAACTGAAATAGAGATTGCTTTGCTTCTGAATTCTGTGCTACTTTCTAAGTGGTTTAAAGGGGATGATGCACCCTTAGGTATCTCAAAGTAAAATAGGGACTAATAATAATAATAATAATAAATTTATTTAAAACCAATTATACACATGCTTTATACAAAAAATTTCAAAAGAAAATATAACATATCTAATTGCTAGAGGTTTTAAATAGTACTCGACTATGACTATATGTCGTCAGTCGGAGAATTCGCTTCTATTACTTTGTTGAGTTTTGTTTTATTTTATTTGAGGGTTCCCTAGATACCATACAAAAAGTCTTACTACACCCTGCTTCCCCGCTCGTCGCGACATACAGGATCGTTGGGACCTAGTATCGGATTAGGGGCCCACCAAATTTCTTTAGTTTATACTATTTGTGTTGTTGTGTTTTAAAAATATTCCGCCAAAATCCGTTTCCTATACTGGGTGGCCTGTTGCAGAAACTCTACTAAGCCCTTCCAATTAGTGTCGCTCGCATCATTTAAAATGTCTCTAATCTGAGTTGGGCTTAAGACAGGTTGGCTAAAACATAAAATTCTGTGCTCTCGTAGTATTGGACATCTACCCAGAAAATGATTTATGTCCTGTACCTCATTTGTGTTGCACAATTCGCATTTATTAGTCGGTCCTGTAATGAATCTGTTTCCATTTAAGAGTATCATGTCACTTCTTGCCTTAATAATCCATGACACTGCTCGGGTATCTACTTGTGCATATTTTTTGCCGACGGTATGGTCAAGTTCTCGGTAAATTCTCCATTCGCTTCTTAATTTTTGCTGCACGAGTTCTGTAAGTCTGTGTCTCGTAAGCTCCGCTAATAGTGCAATGCGATTGACATTCCATAAGGTCTCGTTGCCCCCAGTTCCACTCTATGTTATGCAATGAGCTCAGTGTGAATAGCTCTTTTGCCCAGAAAACATTTTTATCCAATACCAACTGCGACAGGATTCGTGGCAACCTATGGCTATCATATATAAACAGAGTTTTGTAGATATACCGAAGGTGCTGGTCCAGCATGTAGAATCTGCTACCGTATCTATCCGTATCTAGAGCAAGTGAATAGTGTGGCGTTGTTTGTGGCAGGTTATAGATACGCTTAATGAAAAAGGCTTTCAGCTTATCCACTTCCTCATGTTGGCCATAGCCCCAGACCTTAAGCTTGTATTGCGCTACACACGACTTCATAAATTTTCCACTTCATTTCAGCGGAGACATTGTTTTTGGCGAGAAGGCTCTTCCAGGTTATGTTGATGCTTAGCTTTGCAGCCGCAGTTTTAGCTTTAACATGCTTCTTGAAATTTAAAGTGGGCGTCAACATAACTCCTAGATATTTGTACTCAGGTACAATCTTTATGGGTTCACCCTGAAATGTCCACTTTTCATTCTTTGCAAGGCGACCTCCTTTCCTGAATACCATTATTTCCGATTTGGCCATATTCACTTCCATATTCCAAGTCTGACAATAAATTTCCAGGCGATCGATCATTTCCTGCAGTACAATGACTTCATCAGCCATTATAACTATGTCATCCGCATATAATAAAAGGCGTATATTTTCACTTCCCACTGTTAGGCCGCCACCTATGCTATCATGGAGATCGTCTAGGAAGAGCGCAAACTCACTCCGATATTGGTTTCGAAATAACCAGATAGCTCCGTGCCTGTCCAGACTGCCACATTCGTGTTTGCATAAATATTCTCCAGCACATTTAGGAATTTGGTCGAGACTCCCATCGAATATAATTTGTACATCAAAAGCTTCCTTGGGATTTTATCAAACGCAGCACGAAAGACGACAAAGAAGGCGTATACTTTCTTTCTCTCCTCTTGTTTCAGATACACTATGGATATTAAGTTGTATATGTTGTCCACAGTCGAATACCCTTCTCGAAATCCGGCCTGTCGTGACACTTAACCCAATTTGTTAGTCGACTGTTCAGAATGCCCATAAAAACTTTCGCTATGCAATTTATAAAGGAAATCCCTCGGTAATTTTGTGGCAGGTCTGGGTCACCTTAGGGAACTATTAGGGACTATATGGTATCACAACGGGCCTATGTTTAGCCTAAATAAATAAGCTAAGCTAATCTAACCTAAGACATATTTTCCAACTGATCAACTCTATGTCCTGTTCTCCACTGCATATTTGGAGAATGCTATCATCAAAAATAAGATACACTTTCTTTTCTAAAACCATCTCTCCGACCACAGGTTCCCGATAAAGCGAAAACAAAATCTTGAAATCATTGTCCATGATAAATATATTCACCGGACTGAACCTCAAAGAACTTACTTTTCTCTATCTACATGTCTATCATTTGAAGTGTGTTTATGGCAATGAGTGATTTCAGCTGGTTACAATCCTCGTGGAACATAGTGAATAGAGGGAGACAAAAAACACTCTCGGCTCTGTTGCTGTTTCAATGCTTGGTCAAACAGGCTTTTTTTGTAGTCTAAAACTGGGTCAACTCTGGACACTCAACTATATTTAAGCTTCACTCTGCATTACCAACGTCAGTCGAAATACTTTATGACAGCGGTGGGCACGAAATTTACTTTTGGGTTTAGTCCAACTTCAACAACTGAAAAAGCAAGCCTTATCAGCTAGGATCACTTCGACAAGGGAGACACACATTATATATATATTTTGATTTTGTTTTTGCTAGTGTTTCAGTCGCTTCTGCTTGTGTGAATCGACGCCTCGAAACGAGGCGTCGTCGCGACGCTGTTTTTTTTCCGTCTGAGTGGCGCCAGTTGCCGAAAAATAAACCTCGGAGCAATGGGAGCAAGGACGTGCCCATGATACAACATAGAAGGTATCGCAGTCTCTCAGTGTGCCCTCTCCTCGTGCCAGAAAATATCATTGTGCAGTTGACACTTGAACCAAAACGTTGTGTGAGCGCACGTTTTGCCGACGGGAATTTTAAAGTGGTGTGTTTCTGTTGCACCGATCGCTTTGTTGTTTTTGTTGCTGCGTCATTGCTTTTGGTTACACACACATTCTAAATTCGTGTGTACAATGTACATATGTGGGGTCTTTCATTCTAGCGTTCACTCTCCGTCTCTCTCTCGCGCCCTCAGCAAAAGCGCTTGGGCCACAATGTTGGCTGAATGCCGTGCCTGTATTAGTTGTATCATGGACGTCCCCACTAGTGTTGTGGGCACCATCTATAGTTTGAACATCGATAGGATAGTGTTATCGAAAGAATTTGATTTTTAATAAATGATAAGAAAACTCACCCCCAGGGTAAAAAATTAAGTCCAAACACAAAGTTTCACATAAAACGAGAGCGTAAGTTAAAGTCGGCTCTAACCGACTTCGATATACCCGTTACTCATGGAAACAAATGTTTATTAGCCTTCCTGTATGCCTGAGGTGGGTCAGCCGAAAAGTATGCAACATTTTTTAACTCGGCTATTTATTATCCGCCAGATATTAATAGACATTTGTCAATTACTAAATCCAACATAAATGACTCCAAATTCATCACGATAAACAGATCAGACAACAAAACTTTTGAAAACGTCGGTCAAGCCCGACTATTACATACTCTGCACCCTTAATGTCGCAGCTCGAATTTGGTCACGAGTCAAACGGCCAGTTAACACACAACGCACAACGCAGTGCGCTCTCTAAGTCCTCTCTCTCTCTCTCTCTCTCTCTCTCTCTCTCTCTCTCACTAAGATTGCTGCTGAACGCAATGCTTAGGTTATGGGTGGGGTGGGTGGGGGGGTGTTAACTGACCGTTTTTTGCTCATAACTTGAGTATCGTTCATCCGATCTTTATCATTCCTTCAGCAAATCGATAAATATTTTTGAGTACTAGATATCTCTAGAAAGTACGAACCATCTATCATCAAAACTGTAGGAGATATGACGTTTTTTCCAAATTGCGGGGGCGTGAGGGGGCGTGGCAAAAATTGAAAATAAACTTGATCTGCGTGCAGACAATAGGAGTCTACATTTCAAATTTGGTTGCTCTAGCTCTTCGAGTCTCTGAGATCTAGGTGTTCATACAGACAGACGGACGGACGGACGGAGGACAGAGGACAGACGGACAGATGGCACATGGGATATCGAATCGGCTGTTGATGCTGATCAAGAATATATATACTTTATATGGTCGGAAATGATTCCTTCTGGCTGTTACATACATTTGCACGACTTTAGTATACCCTTTTACTCTACGAGTAACGGGTATAAAAATATCAAAATCTTAAATTCTCCCCTTCAATGAATGCATTTGTAGAATTTTTAAAGGCTTAAGCTGCAAAAGTCCCAGAAGGTCAGCAAGATGAGTTCTTCATTGAATTAATGAATTTTTCTGTTCAGTGCAAAAACAATAAAAATAAATGATGCATTGATCAAATTGTGAAGAATATATATAAATTTTATGATTAAGTCAAATATTAAACTTTTTGATTGCCTCTGCTTGCCAGGGGACTGCACCAATGCCATTAAAGTAATTTCAGATTGCGGATCGATTTCCAGCGCTTTCCAGTCCATTTGAACTGGCACCTTTTTGACGCCAGGTTCCTTCAGTGAAAAAGATTGAGAGGAGATTATTTGATTGTTATCCATTTCAACGCAAACCAGTCTCACTTTTTTCCTCTTAGGTTGTGTGTCAAAAATTATTGAACCAGTACTGAATCCGTTGAACTAGCTCAGAACATCTAGTTCAAGATTCTCTGTTATTAAAAGTGTAATAGCTAATCATAGCTTCTCTAAAGAAATTCTCTTTAGAGAATTTTGACAACCAACTCTTTAGAGAAATGGCTTAATCGTGATGAATTTGGAGTCATTTATGTTGCATTTAGTAATTGACAAATGTCTATTAATATCTGGCGGATAATAAATAGCCGAGTTAAAAAATATTGCATACTTTTCGGCTGACCCACATCAGGCATACAGGAAGGATAATAAACATTTGTTTCCATGAGTAACGGGTATATCGAAGTCGGTTAGAGCCGACTTTAACTTACGCTCTCGTTTTACTAGAAGAGCCTCCTCCATGAGATTTTCCTTCTCGTCGACCCTAGGACGTTGCTTGACGATCCTTCTTGTTTTTGTACAGCTTGCTCTTGCGGTCTCATTTTCGTAAACCTCCAGTAGTTCTATTACCTCGTATTTTTACCATTCGGAAGTCTAAAATTAATATAGTATGTTAGCCACCTTGCATATTCTGCAATGGTTTTACACTTACCCGTTTGTCTGCCATTTTCGCAAATAAACAATTGCAAGTTAGAATAATTTTTTATTTTCTACTTGACAGAAGTAAACAACTTTCAGAGTTCTTAATTTAATGTAATCGATCAATAAAATCGAGTATATCGAATAAAAATTTAGTATTTTTTTGGGGGAAATGGCAACTCCACAAAATTGACAGCTTTTTCTCAGCATAATTACTTTTATCAAATAGAACCGGTTCTATTTCATCATATTTGTCTAAAGAGAAAGCAAAAGTTTCTCGTCAGAGATATATGTTTGCCTATTACACTATAATATCGTGTCTTTAGAAAGACTCTTAAGAGATATATGACAAGCGTAAAGACTGCTTTAGCATTTAGACACTCTGCTGGCAATAAGATCTGTAACCTAGCGGGAAGACAATCCCTTAGAACGCTGAGGTAGAGGGTTCAAGTCCCTGTCGAGGCTTTTTTGTATTTTTACACCCTTGTAGAGGGTATATTAAAATTGTCCAGATGTTTGTAACGCAAAGAAGTAACCAAACTTTGCACGAAGTCTTTCGGTACAAAGACGCTGCACATTTGTTGGAACCGGCCAGATCAGATGACTATATCTATATATAAAGCTGCCATAGGAATTATCGGTCGAAAAAGTAGTTTTAGTTAGAAAAACTCTTTTGTCTTTTACGCGAATGTTCGCAAACCTTGTAATTATAAGTTTTCTATGCTTTTACACAATTCCACCAAGTTTGATGAAAATCGGTCAACTATATAGTATAGCTGCCATACAAAATATAGTTCTGAAAAAAGTCTTAGTGGGAAAAACGTTTTTGTTTACAATGCTATCGCTCCCAAACTTGTTACTGATCAATTAATTATGCTATCACACAATTATGCCAAGTTTGATCCAAATCGGATGACTATATCATATAGCTGCCATAGCACAGTAGTTTTTTTTTGCCTTTTTTTGGCATAAACTCTAGTTGTTGAGATATTGATCCCTAAATTTGGTTTATAATCATATTTTGGGCCCCAAAGAAGACTTGGAAAGATTTACTCAATTTAGACCAATATTTCATATAGCTGCCATATAACCGATCTGGCCGATTTGCTCCAATTTTGTTGTTTCTGACGCTATTGAACTGAAATTCAGTTTGTACTCTTGTTTGGAAGTCCTAGTACGACTTACAAAATTTTGTTTGGCTTGGACCACCATTTGATATAGCTGCTATATAACCGATCTGGCCGATTTGCTCAAACTATGTAGTTTCTGACTCTATTGAACTGAAATACGGTTTGTACTCTTAGTTGAAGATCCTAATACAACTTGTAAAATTTTTTTGTGCTTCAATCTACCAAGCCAACAATTATTTCTTATGTAATATCTTAAGCATTAAAAAATAAGTAAATAAATTACCAATACATTTTATTCCATTTTTAGCATTGACAGATTATGTTTTCTATTACAGCTCCATTATTTTGAAAATTAAGCTAAACTTTAATTAAATTAAATTGTTGAATTGGTTTGGCTCTGCTACTTAACGCACATGGGAAATTAATTATGTTCAAATACAAAATATTCTTCTTCTAAATCAATATCATCTCCAAGTCCAAGTTCATTCTGTGAGTGATCTTCTTCATCTGACGAGTCCTGTTGGGGATCGCTATCTTCATTTTTATCAATAATTTTTATATTTGGTGGTTGCAACAGAGCCAAAACTTCTTCTGATATGCTTTTTCTTTTCTTATTTTGCCGTTCTTTGATACAGAGGGGATCAGAACTATCCTTGGCTCTGTTAAAAACGTTTGTAATGTTGTCTAATCGACTGCATTTTCTGGCATGGACCCTTCTATCGTTTTTGTACAGCTTATTTCGGGATACGGATGCACTTTACCCCAGTCAGCCAACAGGAACCATAGCAGCATCTATTATTTCGTGTCCATGTACCAGAACTTCTTATGTGCTTTTTAAAATAATCGACGAAGTCTTTTACGTTTTGAGATATCATCATAGTATGAGCTTTATTTAAATTCTTTTTTTCTGATTTTTTTCCATATGTGCTGTTTAATTGCTTCTTCCGCCATTGTTGCTTCTCCAAATTAACCAGGGTTGCATGGCCAAACACGAACTCAGCTGCAATAAAGCCGATTTGATCGAAAAGTCGCACGTTGTAGCAAGAAGTGTTAGTTACTCATCAATCTGCACACTTTCGTTAATAACTTTGCATTTAAAACTCTGTGCAGCGTTGTGCCATGCACAACTAATATTCCACGAAACACAGCTACACTTGTTAGGGTCAACCATAAATTACACATTAACAACACACGGCACAATTGGACAAAAGCACACAACAATGACAAACGAGTTATCAAATCATAATTTATCATACCTGAACTAACGTTTTCCATTTTTACAGTCTTTATTTTGCTTCTAACTTTTTAAGCAGACGCACTCAAAATTGTAAAATATTTGCAGCCAGTTTCACAGAAAGCACGTGGCACACAAACAGCTGACTTCAACAGCCCGTCAACAAAACAGTGTTGCCACTAAGTTTGAATATGTTTGTTTTTTAAGCTAATTTGAGTACGGAAATATTAAAAAAACAAGTTAGTATTTGAAATCTGAAAAAAAAATTTTTTGTGGTTTATGCCAATGTGCATAGGAACGATCGGTGGAAAAGTAGTTCTAGTAAGAAAAACTTTTTTTTCAGTGGTAGAGTCTTTATGTTTTCCAGTTATGAATATTATCGGTTTCCACACAATTTTGGGAAGTTTGTTCAAAATCTGATGAATATAACGTATAGCTGCCATATAACAAACTGGCAAGCAAATGGTCAAAGTAGTGGCGCCATGGATTGCTGAGTTTGGGAAATAAAGAATGTTCGACGAAAATCATTTAAAACCTCAATTTATATAAATTATGCAATCTACAAGGGTATATAAACTTCGGTCGAGCCGAAGTTAGCTTTCCTCTATTTTTTTCTTTGAGATGCTTTCACTATCTATTTTCAATATCACTTTTCTTGTCCCTTTTGCGTGTTTATCGCTTCGTTTTTATACTACTTTAAATCATTAAATGAATTAAAATCATTTTTTAAATATACAAAATATTTTCTTATTTTATCAACACTTTTACTTATTTCATTTCAATTTATGTCTTATGAACTGAAAATAAGAAAAAAAAACCATGAACAAATGATCATGAATTTCGAATATCCATATTGTTCTCTGTTTAGTTTCACTGATAGTTCTTTTAATTAAGATATTAAAATGATATCCTTAACCATCCGGAACATTGTTTGTATACAAAAAAAACAATTTGGTTTTCCACTCGATCGGACCTAAAACCATTTTTAGAGCTCTATGTGGAAATAGCACAAAACTGATATCATAAGATATCACCATTCTTCTTACAATGTTGTTTAAAGTATTTCACAGAATTGTCAGTAATTTTTAAATTCAAAATAATTTACAATTTACATGTTAACGGTCTGTTTTAAGTTTAAAATTAATTCATACTTGGATTTAGTATGGGTTTTATTTCTGATTACTACAATTCACCACAATTTTTACTGCTTTTTTTTGGGGGGGTTTTAATAAATTAATTCGATAAAAAGAGGACCCAAAATCCCTTAAAACCTAAGCTTGAACTTTTTAGCAAAACTGAGTCAATTTGTTACATTCTGGCCATGGCTTAGTCTCAGTCAAATTGTCAGTGACAAGAACAAGTCGTTTGTTTGTTTTCCAGTTTTGTGTGTTTTGTTTTGTTTGTGAGTGCTGGAAAGAGTATGTCATAAATCAAACTTTGTGTGAAAGACGCGCACAAGGGGCAGATTCAACATCCTCGGGACATCCATCAGTTGGTTACTTTTCGAATTTATTTTCTATTTTTAGCACTTAATCAGGCGCTCAATGGTGCCATTACAGACTTTCACACACACAAACGTACACTCACACCGAGTCAATATTTCAAGGAAATTGCCAATATTTCCGGTTAATGTTAACTGGCGCACACTTTGGGGCGCCATTTTAAGCTGCTGTTGCTGCTGCTGCTGCTGCGCCTTTTCCTTGTACTGTCATGGTTATTTATGGCCACATTACGTATACGCCAAGTGTTTGGCGGCAAGTGGCGAGTGAACTTTTTCTTCTTTCTTAATTGTCGCACATCCTTAAAAAATCGAGCTGTAAAAGCAATTTAACGACTTAAAGTGATTTGTCGTTTTTTGTTCCACAATTTTTCCCCCTTTATGATTATTTAGCTATTTGCATATGCCACGAGCGGGTAAGCATGACAGTCACGTGCCAATTTCAGGATATGCCCCATTTGCAATGCAAATGTCTCGCAACAATCGAATTGCTCGACCTCTGCTGCTCGGCCATAAAACTGTCAACACATGCAGCGCAAATAAAAGAAAAAAACAAAATTATACAAAAACAGTTTAAGCCCAACCAAAACACACACAAACGCACATTAAATATTCATGTTTTTTTATCTCTTGCAGGCCTGCACTTGCGCAGCATTGAGGAGCCCGCCTCGACGCCGCTACAGTTAGCGGCCAGGATGACCGCGGAGCAGGGGGGCACAGGGTACGGTGGTATAAATGAGCAGCATAGCCTGCTTGTTGCCACACGCACCGGTGTCCCCCTGCCGCTTACACAGCAACAGCCACTACCCGCCCATTATCAGTTGACCAGCAATAACCATACGGGAGCTGGAACTGGAGCTGCTTATGCCACATCCTCCTATCCACAACAACAACAGCAGCAGCAGCACCAGCAGCAACAACAACAACAACAGACGCCGTTGCTCTATTATAGCCAACAGCCCCAGCAGCAGCAGCAACAGCATCACTATCATCACCATCAGCCAACATCGCCACAGCATAGCCGGCCCTATGATCCGGAGCATGCACGCATGGAGGCCTGGATGGATGAGAATCAGGATTTTGTACAGGATTATTTTATAAGGTAAGCAAAATGGAAACGATTTTTGAATTCTATGTTAATCGTAAGCTTTGCTTTTAATTCCACTTCCGTGAAAATATTGTGATTTCAAACCGTTTTTTGTTCGATATATTTAGCTTCGAACTGGAGTTTTATGAGACGGTTAGTAAAGTGTAGTAGCATATTTCAAGGTTTTCAACCACATTTTAAAAACTTAACTCATAGTGCGACCGAAAATTCTCCAAACCTTCTTATTAGCAACCCGTCAAATCAAATATTTTCGGATTTTGTTTTCAATTATGTCGCTCGAAATGATTGAATTAAGTAATTTGCGTCAGTTAGACAATATCAAAATTCCTCTGACCCGCAGGGTCCGAACATATTTCGATATTTACACCAACACGAGCCGAACGCATGCCGAGGCTTGTGCCAAGAGAGCAAACAGCGTTTTAATCGCTGGCCAACGGTCAATGAAGCAAGTCAAATATGGTTTGTGTCGCACACCAATACTCTCTTTTTTTGGGCCTATATCCTATAACCAAGAAATTCTAAGAAATCGACAAAAATGTTCACAAAACAGGCTGTAACCTCCCAAATTCCTCAATTCAATCATTCAGCAATGGCGATCGTGGAATATTACTAAGGTTTTTGAAACTGCTTTATTCAGTTATGCTTTAAGTCGAAGGGATGGTAGTAGTAGTTGAAATTTATTTTCATTGATTTCCATTAATGCGTGTATATAAATATAGGTACAAAAATCTTATAGTGACGAAAAGTTTCAAACATTAAAAGGATTTACAATGATTATACAAAATTTTGGCTGTGTCATGTTTGCCGTTAGCCAAATGTAGGTGACATTTTCCAAAACTCCGATTCCCCGATTCCGATGTCTGGTTACATGCCTCCATAGCCCATTAAAAAATCACGTCGATACTGCAGGCACTCTCTAAGGTAGGAAGTGAGCGAACGCCAATTACTTCCGTTTAAGAGCTTGTGCATTTCCTGGTCGGTCAGAGTATCTTTTTCCCAGTATAGGAGCCTGAGTTCCTTCAGAATTGGACAGTGAGAAAGGAAGTGGGCGATGTCTTCTCTCTGTCCGGTGTTGCAGAGGAGTGCAATGACTGGGATTTGAGATATGTGGCATATACTTTAGGTTGAGCACTTCCGTTCTCGTTCGAAAAATGACTGATATTGATGCCACGTCTGAATTGTCAGTGAAATAATTTTTATCTTTTAAGTTATACTCCAGTTTGCTGTAAGTGTCCCGAGACTGACTTTCACGGGCTTGTGATTCAAAGCCAATCCTTTCCGTGCTGTCTATGCTCTGCAGCAGTTTTGTCTGCCAATGGTTCCATGAGCTATGGTCTTCTATGTTGCACCTAATATTGTGTTCCAACGCCATGGCTTCCCACCTTCCAACAAACTGTGATTTTGCTTCTAATAGGTGTTCTTTGACAATTCTTGGAAGACGCGTGGATGGCATTTGCAAAGTCTTATTAATATAATATAATCGAAGTGAAGTTGCAGTGTGTAGAGAAACATAGTTGGGAGACCCGTTTCCAAGTGTAGTTGGGCGAGTGGAACACCCTCTTTATATAAAAACGGAGGAATCGTTCCACTTCTTCGTATTGACCAAAGCCCCATACTTGGGCAGCATAGCTCTTAATTGCTCTGGCTGTGGCTAAGAACAATTTGTACTTAGTGCTGTGACTGACGTTTCTTTTTCTAAGCAATTTGTTCCACGTGGTATTGATCGCAATTTTCGAGTCGCTTAGTTTTTTGACATGTTTGGTATAAGAGTGACTCCCAAGTACTGGTACTCGGTGACAATATCCAAGCTCACTCCGTTTATAGACCAAGCATCTGTCCTTGCTTTTCGACCCCTTGTATCACGTACTACCATTATCTTAGATTTTTCGCAGTTAATTTGAAGGCTCCACGTTTGGCAGTATGATAGCAATGCGTCTATCATTTGCTGCAACTCCCGGGCGTCATCGGCCAGAAGCACCATGTCATCGGCATACATTAGAACTTTGATTCGTTCCGATCCCAGTTGAACACCCCCTGGCAGAATGGAGGATATGTCGTCGACGTACAGTGCGAAAAGTAAAGGGCTCAGTAGTAACAAGAAAGAAAGTGGGTCAAGCCAGGAGTCAAACGACCAGTTAACACCCCGCGCACAACGCGGTGCGCTCTCTAAGTTTCTCTCTCTCTCTCTCTCTTTGTCTCTCGCACTAAGATTGCCTGTGTTGAACGGTTAGGGTATGTTGCTGTGGTTATTGTTGGGGGGGTGGGTGGTGTTAACTGGCCGTTTTTTGCCCATAACTTGAGTATCGGTCATCCGATCTTTATCAAATCGATAAATAATTTTGATTACTATATATCTCTAAAAGGTACGAACCATCTATCATCAAAACTGTAGAAGATACACGTTTTTTCCAAAATGTACCAAAGGTACATAGAGTATATTAAGTTTGTGCAAAAGTATGTAACAGGGAGAAGGAATCATTTCCGACCCTATAAAGTATATATATTCTTGATCAGCATCAACAGCCGAGACGATATAGCCATGTCCGTCTGTCCGTCTGTCCGTCTGTCCGTCCGTCCGTCTGTCTGTCTGTCCGTCCGTCCGTATGAACGAAGAGATCTCAGAGATGGTAAGAGATAGAGGTTTGACATGTATGGAACATATATTTCATATACTTGCAGGCAGATCAAGTTTATTTTCAATTTTTGCCACGCCCCCTCCCGCCCCCGCAATTTGGAAAAAACGTCATATCTCCTACAGTTTTGATGATAGATGGTTCGTACTTTCTAGAGATATCTAGTACTCAAAATAATTTATCGATTTGCTGAAGGAATGATAAAGATCGGATGAACGATACTCAAGTTATGAGCAAAAAACGGTCGTTAACTGAGCCACCACCCACCCCACCCATAACCTAAGCATTTCGTTCAGCAGAAGCAATTTTAGTGAGAGAGAGAGAGAGAGAGAGAGAGAGACAGAGAGCGCACTGCGTTGTACGTTGTGTGTTAACTGGCCGTTTGACTCGTGACCAAATTCGAGCTGCGACATTAAGGGTGCAGAGTATGTTATAGTCGGGCTTGACCGACTTTCTTTCTTGTTTTTGATAAAAGTGCCTATAGATTGCACTTATTTTTGCTATCTAAAATCTTTTGAGGGTACAATGGGCTATAAAAGAATGCATAAGAAACCATGAGAAACTATGTGATTGCAATTAATAGTAAGTTTATGCTTCGCATTATACAGAAACCACATAAATAAAATGATGGAAAAAAGTGTCGCGTTCGCAATGTCACGTATCGAATCATATTTTATTTTGAAATTAAAAAAATAAAGAAAATTTTTCGATCAAATAAATTCTAATATACAGATAAATTATTCAACAACATTTTAAAATTAGTTGCACTAAATGGTTTTGGCAGATCTCGCTGATTTTTGCTTTTATATTGATGGCCAAAAACACCACTTCGAATCGCTTTTTGATTGGCTTTATCTTGGAACCAGCACTAGATGGGCTCTACTTTTTTCCCACTAAATAAAGTGGTTCGAAAGTGCTATAAGTTAAAGTAACAAAAGAAAATAAAATTATTTTAATTTGACTTCTATTCCACTTTAAATGAGTACGACTGTCGCGTTCGACATCATGGAAATCCCCATATATTCTTGATCAGGGCGACGAGAGGAGTCGATTGAGCTCTGTCCGTCCGTCTGTTTCTACGCAAACTAGTCTCTCAGTTTTAAAGCTATCGAGCTGAAATTTTGCACAGAGTCTTCTTTTTACTGCACGCTGCTGTCGATAATATGAACCGACCGGATCGGGTGACTTTATCATATAGCTGCCATAGGAACCATCGTTAAAAAAATGGGTCTTAGTGAGAAAAACTTTTTTGTTTTCAAAGTTTGCGTCCTGAAACTCTTCCATTATTAATATTATATGCTTTCAAAAAGATTTGCAAACTTTGGTTAAAATCGGATGACTATATCTTATGGCTGCCATAGGACCGATCGGTCGGAAAACGAGTCTTAGTGAAAAAAACTTTTTTGTTTTCAAGTAAATCGTTCTGTAGGTCGGTGATTCTTAATATTAAACGCTTTCAAACAAATTTGAAAAAGTTGATCGACATCGGGTGACTATATCTTATGGTGACCATAGGACCGATCGGTCGAAAATGGTTCTGAGTAAGAAATTTTTTTGTTTTCAATGTTAACGTCCTTAAACTCGCTGATTAATCATTTTATATGCTTTCAAATTGATTTGCAAATTTTGGTCAAGATCGGATGACTATATCTTATAGCTGCCATAGGAACCATCGGTCGAAAAATGGGTCTTAGTGAGAAAAACTTTTTTGTTTTCAATGTTATCGTCCCCAAACTAGGGCATTATTAATAATGTATGCTTCCAAACAGATTTGCAAACTTTGGTCAAAATCGGATGACTATATCTTATGGCTGCCATAGGACCGATCGTTCGGAAAATGGGTCTTAGTGAGAAAAACTTTTTTGTCTTAAATTTTATCGTTTGGCGATTGTTAACTTGATATGTTTTTAAAAAGATTCGCGAAATTTGGTCGAAATCAGATGTTTATCTGTCGGAAAATGGGTTTTTGTTACAAAAATTTTTGATTTTTAGGTAAGCGAAATGTCAGAGTTTACATTTCAACAACAGCATTTGCAAGGGTATATAAACTAACTATATAATAATTTGGACAATTTTGCAAAATCGCTTAGATTTTTATTCACCAATAACGGAAACTACTCTCCAAGTGTCTGCTTTCTAGCTCTTATCGTTAAAGCTGTGTGTTGATTCAACACTGTTGAAGGTGAATAGAGGATAAATATTATGATAGAAATGACCAAAAGATAGAGTTTGGATCAATATTATTTTACAACATAAAATTTCTAGAATTGAACGTTTCGCATACAAAAATCTTAATGCAATATTTGAAGAAAACATTAAAATAAACCAAAAAAAATTTTTTTTTTTAATATCGATAAATTTATGAATTAAATAAATTTGATTAAACAGTGCAAATCGATGATAATTCTTAAGCAAACAGTCAGCCCGTACCAACTGTGATGTGAAATTGCATTGTCATGATGATGCTGATGCTGTCACAGGCATATTTATAGTCCAGCAGAAAGGCAGGCAGGCAGGCAGGCAGGCGTTGGTCGACCAGCTCGTTTCCGCTATAAACCGGAAATTGCCTTTGGTTTGGCGGCCGAGCGACTCAACAAACACAGCATGAAACTACTGCTGGGTGTTTGTGTGTGTGTTTGGGGCTAGCCTTCGCCTATGACACATAATAAAAATCACTAACAACTAAAAACATAAATTGGGCTTTATTTTCATGGTCGAGCAACGACCAATGGCCGCCGGGGCGCACATTTAACGAGGCAGAAAAGGACTTTATTTTGAATATGCCAGCTCATCCTGCCTGCCCATGCACTGCTCTGCTGTATGCTAGTGTCTCAAAAGAGTTGTACGCTGTGATTTTTATGCCAAAAGCGCGTGCACATAAGCACATAAGGACATAAGGTCACACAAGGCTGTGAATATTTATGAGCTCGGGGATTTTATTAAGACAATTTGATGCGGCAGATGCCGATACAGTTTTTTTGTTTGTGATTTTTTAATCAGAATTTAATATGTTTGGTTTTCTATCTGTTTGCAGAAAAGCCACACGTCAGACAGTGGATGCCTGGCTGGTGTCCCATGCCACTTCGGCCGGCAATGATGTGGTTAACAGTAGCTCACCCACACATGCCAATGGACAGACTAGTTCCTCACGTGGAGGCTCGGGAGCCACCACACCAGTGCGGTAAGTTGTTTGGCTGTACGATAATTGCATTTTGATTTTTGAATTGTTCTCGATGTTTTTTTACAGCAAAATCTCTGCTCATGAATTCGAGCGTGGTGGCCTGCTTAAGCCCATTGTGAACACCATTGATGGTACACCCACATTTCTTAGCATTGCACCATCCATGTCGGACACTGTTGGCGGCAGCTGTACAAATCTGCAAAATGTTGGACAATATCAGTATCATCATTATGCCCATTATCCGCAACACAGTCACTTCCAGGCAGGCGGAGCTGTGGGCAGCAGCAGCACAGCTGGGAATGCTCATCAATATCAATATTATCATTGCCATCAGCGACCACAGCGTCTGTCGCGCAACGAGCTGAAGCAGCTGGATGAGAAGGAGCTGATTTTTGAGCTGGTGAGTCCGTTTACCCAATAATGCACGTAGTATTTGTACAATTTTATCAGTTTGGCCCCGTTAAGTAAATTGAATGAAATTGTCTACAAAAGTTCACTTAATGTTTATGCTTAATTATCCACCATGAATTGTGTAGCTTATGTTCTGTTGTTTTTTACTCTTCGCAGGTTAAGGACATTTGCAATGAACTGGAAGTGCGCACATTGTGCCACAAAATACTACAGAATGTTTCCATTTTGTTAAATGCGGATCGTGGTTCATTGTTTTTGGTACAGGGACGCTGCAATGGCGCCGATGGACTGAAGAAGTGAGTATACAATTTTTGACAAATATTACAAGAAAACTACGTAAAGGCTTCACAAAAGCTGGCTTAGTTGTATAGAAAGATGCGGAGAAATAGATTTTATTGTTTTCCATCGTCAGAAATCGCGGCACCCTGAAGTCCTGCTTTCCACTCGACCTCAGGTGGCGCCATCTGTGTACCAACAAACGGGCTAAGAGTTGCCAGGTTAACTAAAACAAATCAAATTAACTCTTAACTAACTTTTTGCGAGAGATACAACCCTGTTTTAGAAATGGGACTTTATATTGGACACAAACGTTAATGTTTGGAAATTTTAGGTTCGAGGTTTTTGGGCGAAGGTTTTGGTTCGAACCTAGGTTCGGCCCAAGTTTTACGCAAAATTTAATAGAAATCCAATTTATGTGATTAATATTCAAAATAAAGTCTAACTTCCATATAGCGAATCTCAACGGCTCCAATAAAAACTTCGCTATAAAGAAAAAATCGTACTATAAAGAAAGAAATACGAAATTGCAGTGTTCAGGAAACGAATTCGTTATTTAGCGAACTTCGTTGTACGGCAGCTCATAATAGAGAAGTTCGACCGTTGTATTCAGAATTTCTGTACTTTTGTTTAGTTGTTTACATTAATAAGCTGTCAAAATCTTTAAAAGGTTTGATTTCGAATCTATGTTGCACAATATTGATAACAAATTGGCAAGAGTTCAGAATGTCTTTAATTTTTTGAACCAAACCGAAAATTTAGGTTCGGAACATGTTCAGATTCAGCAAATTTCTAAACTTTGGTTTTGTTTAAGGTTCGGTTCACAGTTAAAAAAAAGTCGCAATTCCGGGCTCAAACCGGTTCGGTTCATAAGCGGTTGCGGTTGTATTCCTTAAGACCGGAAATACCACATCCTTTTCAAATTATTTTTAAATCATCAAGATCCTTCTTTTATGTCGTAATAGTCGTAAGTTAATCCCAAATAGATTCCCAAAACAAGAATGTTCAGACTGAAAATAAGTAGAAAGTCTAATCAATTCTAAAGTCAACTCCAATACATACATTGGAATTGTGAAGTGCTTCCGCTGCCAAAAACCGATTACTTTATTCGGCATATGTCTTAAAATTTTCAACCATCTTCATAAGACTGCGTGTAGGAGTACTGTCACCAGTGGAGTCTGCAAATCAATACAGAAAAATCGAAGATAATGGTCATCAGGGCAGGTGGAGGTCACTGGGCTCGTAATGAAACCTGGAACATGGAGGGTGTCCCACTAGAAATAGTCAGACGATACAAGTACCTGGGAGTTCTCTTGTCTGCAAACATGTCTTTTACGGAGCATGTCAAGGCGAAGCTGATAGAGTCCAAAATAGCTATCAACTGCTCATGGAAAGCATTGCTGTGTAGAGATAACGTGAAGCCAAGTATCAAGAATCCAATCTTTCTTGCCGCAGTGCGTTCTATACAGAGCTAGGCAGTAGAGATTTGGGGTTATCGAGTCGGATGTCAAGAAGTGCACACATCAGTTGAAATCGGATGAGCGCATCTCATTTGACGTCTTTCTGCCCATCTATCAGGCCATATCGGGTGACACGGCTGATGATTTTATTGAGGGACTGAGTCACTTCGATAAGGAAGCCAGCGGTTACATATCCTCCGCAGAGTTGCGCCATCTGTTGACCACAATGGGAGAGAAGCTAACCGATGAGGAGGTGGAGCAATTGCTGGCCAATATGGAGGATCAACAGGGCAACATCAACGACGCGAAGTTTGTGCGCATGGTCATGAGCGGATAGAAGATCAGATCCACACAAACTACAGCACCTACTCACACCTGCCAAGAGCTAACTAGCCGTTCATTCCGCCAAAACAATGTCTCCTCCTCCGGTTTCTCTCTATCTCTGTCAATCCATCAGAATTTATTCCAACGAAAGACAAAAAAAAAAAAAAAACAACAACAACGATAGCAAAATATCAACTCGGATTACTCTTGTGCGTAGTATTGTAACACAGTAATTATGCAGTTGTTTCCCATGCGACCTTTAATGTTCACACAGCGAAAGTATCGTGAAAAGTATTTCGGATCGAAAAGCAACTGCGCATTTCGAAGTTTTACAGGTTTTTTTTTTTTTAATAATTTAATATTTGAATTTAATAAAAAAGAAAAAAGTAAACAGAACCAACAAATGAATGTAGAGATCTTTTTACAAAAGAAACGTACTTAAAGCTATTAAGTAAAGTTATTTGCGGTATCCGGATGTAGAGCGTCTTCTAACCTTCTATATTAAGAAACTCTTCAGACACAATTATATTATTTACATAGATACGGGGCTGTCCTCGCTGTACACTAATATGCAAAGACATTTTGACTATATGTCAAAGGTTATGAATATGTCTGATACAAGGATCCCAATGCTCATGGCGAAACAGATGCTTATAGGAGAGGCGTCATTCAACTGGAGAACCCCTTGCATTGGCAGCATTCACACGCTGAAATCATTAGCAAAATTTGCGAATTGGAAAGGGAAATGTTTATAGACCAGCCACGAGCGGTTAATGTAGAAATCCCTTTTGCATAATCTGGGTAATCTGAATTACTTCAACGATGACCCGAATTAGTGCAATTTGTGCAACTCATGTCTAAGCCCATTCATTTTTTAAGCAATTCTCAATTTGTTTCTAAAACCAAGTTCTGTGTACTGAATCAAATAAGTCTGCAAAGATCCAAAAAATCTAGAATTAATCAAAGACCAAGTAGCTATAACCATAAGGCATATAATATAAAATAAGACATGAAGAAGCAGCTTGCTCAGTCGTCAACATTTTACTCAGAAATCAATCAGCTGTTTTTTTCGCAATGAGTTCGTTTTTGACTATGTCCGTCTTATGCTCACCACCGTTTCCTATGTCGACTTTAATTTTCGGTAAAGTATCTGCATATATGCCGCTTTTCAGTTAAGATACAGGTCTGTTTCCGTTTTCCCTCTTGATTAAATTATGTTGAAGCTTGTACTCAGTACGACAGCAAATTCGTTTCGTTACAGTATTTCGTATAATTAGAAAAACCTTGGAAAAACCTGTTAGAAAGTGTTTCTATTTATGTGAAATACTGTGACGAAAGGAATTTTCTTTCTTTCTGAGTGCAAGACTTGAATTGGAATTGTGAAGTGCTTCCTCCGTCTTAAAATTTTCAACTATCTTTGGTAAATGTTTAGTATAGGTCCATCAGGGCCTAAAATTTTGAAAAAAATGTCCTCGATGTACCGCAAATTATAAAGAATTTACGTGCAGCAAACAGTTGGCGGTCACCCTCGGTTCTCTTTTGCATTGAATTTCAAAGTTTGCATTTTTGCACATACAAAATATGTGTAATCGCATGTGCATTTTCGAATTATGTGTTTGATTTAAAATAAATTTCGTGCGAATTTTCTACAAGTTGAATATTTAGTAAAAAAGTAAAATTGGCTCAAACAGCACCTCCAGGAGGGCCAGGGCCAAGCTTCTCTCAATCAAGTTGGATATTTACCCTCTTTTAATTCGCTTCCGACTGTGAAAATGGCGATCGACAACAGATGGAACTTCTCTGAAATATTTTCCACACCACCAATTTGAGGTATAGTTCAAGGCGCGTTTTTCTTTATGTGGTTTCCCCAGAAGGCCACATGTGCTCCACATGTGCTCAACAATGTGAGATGATCACTGCAAAATGAATGCTATTGCCATGTAAAAACATATATAATTTTACCTTACACACCGCGCACAAAGGATACGCTTAAGACCCTACCACCGCGTCCTCCTCATCCAACCCTTCTTCCTCCTCCTTCAATCCTCCCACCGACTCCTCCTCTTCCACCGCTTCCTCTTCTACCTTTTCCTGTGTAGTTTGTTAAATGTTATAGATGCACCACATACGAAGAAGAAAAATGCCGGGGTTTTGCGCCGCACGAGATGATGGACCTATACTAAGCATTTACCCTATCTTCATAAGACTATCGTGATGGCTAATCTTTGCAACCAAATTGTAGAACTATTTCCTGGCAATCAGAACTTTTTTCAATTCGTATCAATAGGATTCTGTAATACGAACAGGCCTGATAGAGAAACAGCTGTATGCTTTCATGGCATAGAGCAGGGCCGGCCAAATGGAGAGAACCGAAAAATTTGCAAGTGTTGGTGTGCTTGTGAATGATTTCGACATAAAACCATGTACTCAACTTTTTAATCAGAAATTAGTCAGCTGTTCTCAGTTATTTTGGTTCTCTAAGTACATTTTTGACTATGTCCGTCTCTCTCTTACCATCGTGATTTCGTATGCCGACTATTATTTTGTTTACATGCCACTTCGTTCTGTTTGTATGCCACTTTGCTCTTTATGCACTCAAAATAGAGACGCCGCAGCTTCTCAAATTGAGTCTCTTTGTGAATTCCTATAACCATAGACAAGGAAATATATACTACGTTTATAACTACGTCTTATTTGCAAATGACAATTTTGTGAGTGACAAATTATTGCGTATAAACGGTGAGTTAATTCGTTATTTGCAAATAGCTAAGTCACGAAAACAATTACTGATTAGTAGACTATTTGCACTCTATTCAGTGATTTTGCTGTTTTTAACTATATGGTAGCACTGCTATATTGTAATTGTCATTCATATCGAATGCAGGCGAAGGAAAAAGGGATATGTTGAAGATAAAAACTTGCAACGCTTATTTGCAATTCAACGGCCAAGAAAATAAGGCCATGAAACTGCTTGATGGCAGTCCGGCAGCACTAAAAAATAGATTTATTTACGTATGGTTTTTATAGCGTATAAACAGTGAGTTAGTTATTTACAAATTATTTCTATTTGCAAATAGCTGGCGTATAAACGTAGTAATAGATTAAACGACACAATTTCACTCAGAAACTAGTCAGCTGTTCGCTCTCATTTACGCTTTTTTAATTTATTTGTAACAATGCATTGGAAAGACTGATCAAAAGTGTCTGGTTCGTTCGTTTCAAATCTTGTTTTATTCATACTTTGTCCAGTTGATCCATCAAATCCGTAACTCGCAATTAATGTAACGCTTGAAACACTTTCTAAATTAGCGAATAGTTCCTCCTGTAACAGTAAGATACGGCTGGCAGTATGGTTTAACAAATCTTGTAAGGCAACTTTTGCCATAGTTTCTGTAGCTGTTATTCCCGTAGGTCTCAATTGCAATTTAGCCTCCAGAACCTTGAGGTAGTTTGGGTATAGGTCGCAGTTATGCTGTTTGCTTATATGACGAATTTCATTATACAATCGTTTGCTTAAAGAATTTTCCAGCAAGAATTCCAAAGCATCATTTGTTGTTAAAGGTATTGGTTCTGCTATACCGAGCTTTCTCTCAGCTTCAGTTGCCTGGCTTTCAGAAATATTACATTTTTTAAGTACAAACGCAGTATTATTTTCATTTGATTTCCGTGCTGACATTATGGCTGCATGAATTAAAAGTTTGATATCGTGTTCATTATTAAATGCTACGTCGGCAGCTAGTTTTCTCTTTAGACGTGGCCCTGCTTCATCATATGTTAACTTTGGTCTACCCATTTGAAGACTGCGCATCTCTTCTTGATTGTCCAAAACAATTTTTAAACGCTTTGATAGCCACTGTGAATGTTTGTCTCTGAATGTCTGCATATGTCGGCCAAATATCCAGTTTGCAAGGGAGGTAGAGTTGCGACCGTGGTCGATCCATACATCCAGCAGCGTTGCATGGCAGAACTCAAGCTTATCTAGAAGTTTAAAGTAACACAAGACCCGCAAAAACCCGCAAACTGACCAGTGTGCAATGTCAGTCTCGCTCCAACCACCTGGATTTCCTACTCGGACTATAAGATTCTTTAAACCGACTATCGCTTAACATAACTTAGGTTAGGTTACATAGGCAGCACGGCTGAGTACAAGATCACCCAGCTTACTGGTTCACTTGCTCATTCATTTGCTCAACTATTTGCTTTGCTTTGATGATATTCCCGTATAAAATTAAACTTCTTTTATACAAATCAGCCAAACCAAAAACTATGTGAAGATTTATGAGTGAGCAACTGTTCAGCTGAACTAAAAAGTAAAAGTGACTGAGCAACTTAACCAAAATGAGCAAGAAAATGAAGAACTGAACAAAATGAATAGCTTTTTTCTTCTGCCTAAAAAGTGAAGTTAAGGTCCCAAAGGCAAATAATTTGTCCAAGTTTTATGAAAATTTGGCTAAATAGGTCAATTTAGGGAACTTTTCGGCCACTTATGATCAAATGTTTTACATATGGAACCATAATTTTCATTTTAAATCCTGTAAAATCAGCAATCATGACTTGATTTAGCCAAATTTGGGCAAATTATTTGCCTGTGGGACCTTTGCATAAGGCAAATAATTTGCGCAAATATTTCTAAAAATTTGTAAACCAAATAGTTTGCGTGCAAACATTAGTCCAGTATACTTTTCCTTTCTTTGTGCACCAATTTTTTGAACCGAATATGGGACAAGTTGGCTCAATTAGGATGGCAAGTTGTTTGTGTGATGGCAAGTTTGCTCTTTAAAGCAAAATTTTAATAGCAAACACGCCTAATTTGAAAAAAGAAACTGTTCCTACCTGATTATTCAAAGAAGATATGTAAAATAAAATTTGCGCTAGTTTATTATGAGCAAATGTTTGTGCAGCAAATTTGATTAAGACAAACATTTACTATTTATGCAAAATGTGCGTAAATATTATTTGCAACTGACAAGTGTTAAGCAATGGTCCCTCAGGCAAATAATTAGTGCAAATTTTGAAATGAAAATTTGGCTAAATAAGCTATATTAGGGTACTTTTCGGTCTTATTTGTAACAAAATATGTGCAATAGGAACCATATTATTAGTTTCAAGTACTGCAAAATCTGCCACCAAAGCGATTTAGCCACATTTACATTAAAATTTTGGTCAAATTATTTGCCTGTGCGACCTTAGCCTAAGTCAACACTTAACAAAAAATGAAAATATAAAATTTTCTCACTTGATTATTCAACTAAATAGTTTGAGTAAAGAAATGAGTAATAACACTGAGGCAAATTATTAGGATAGGGAAAAAATTTGCGCAAATTTATGAGGATCAAATATTTGCACAGGTGGAACATCAAATTTGTTTTAGTCAAAAATTTACTGCTCAAGGCTAACTTTGTTTGCAAATTTTCTTTTACCAACTGACTTTGTACACTGACAAACTAAATAAATTCAAATTGTCTTCACCTGTGCACAAATACTTCATTTTATAATCGTACAAGCAACTGCATCCTTTTCAACTTAAACACTTTCACTTTTGCCACATCCCTGAGGGATGACTTCATTGTTGGTAGCCAGTTTGTTTCAGAATCCAGCTTCAACTTTGTCGTGGCAACAGTTTTATGACATTTATTTTTGGCATTTTATGATTTCAATGCGTTGCTGGCTTCATAAGTGCCACACACACAGTCGCACACACACACACACACCCACACTCACACCTACTCCTGTCACGCAGCCTCAGCCATTTTGTATGCATGGCGTGACGCCATTTTGTAGTCCGTTGCTGCCAGCATCCTCTTCCACGCTAATTGCAATTGTCTGCACGCGTGGTGCACAAAAAAAAAACACAGAAAAACTTGCTTAAAGTCTTGCTGCAAAGTTTGCATTCTCAATTTATAATTTTGCAATTGTATTATTTGTCTTGCAGATGCCTCGTCTCGAAGCTATTCGATGTCTGCCCACGCAGCACCGTTGAGGAAATGGAACAGCAGGAGGAGGTGCGCGTTGCATGGGGCACTGGGATAGCCGGTCACGTGGCGGAGAGCGGCGAGCCTGTCAATATACCAGATGCTTATCAGGTCAGTGGAAAATTTTCAATTGACAAATTTGAATGTGTCCCGAGTGTAATAAATCAAACGGCACGAGAAAAGATGTTCGACTCGGAAGATTTATGTGTTATGTTAAATGTTTTCATATTGCTCAGTGAACTCGAAGCAATTTTCACATATTTTTTTTCTTCTCGCCTGCCAATTGGGCTGTAATTAATCTTATGGCCGCAGCCAAGGTCATGTTTAGGCCATGTTATATCACTGATATGAACAAGAATTATTATTTTTTTTCTTTTACGGCCTTAAGCTGGCAGCTTTTATTGTTTATCTAAGAGTTTAGATAAACTCACAACCCAAATGACGCAGCTGCCAACTCTTCCCCCCGTGTTGGCACAATTAATCAGGGAACGAATTTTGAGACTGACTGGTACCAGACCAAATCTCTCTCTTTCATTTCAATGAATCGCATTTTGCGTTCGATTTACGCTTGGATGAACACTTTTAGCAGCCGCTCTTGTTTGGACTTTGACTTTTGGCCACATCCAACCGGCTAAATGGAATGTTAAACAAAATGTCAGTTAACTGCGACACAGACAAGCCGAGGCAGAGGTGTTTCAAACACCCCACTGATAAGCTAGTTAAATATGGCAGATATTTTGGAATGCAAAAAATTTACTTAAGCCAAAAGCTTCAAATTGAAATGGCCAACAAAATTATCAACTACAATAATTCCTGGCAAATTTTGAGCTATTTTTAACAAATAGACGAAACTTTGCTGTGGCAAGTAGACCGTTACGGTATCAAATCGATTGGAATGGCTTATTTTCGGTAGCTTGAAGCAGAGTTTTTAAAGGAACTATTTAAGTACTTGACCATAATAACTCCAAAATTGAAAATGAGTTTTATTTTAGGATGGGTAAGACAAGACACATTTAGGTTGGTAGAAAGCCTAAATGAAACAGTTTACGAAAAAGAAGAGCATGATTGTCAGATTCGAAGGTCTTACTACACCCTATTTTCTATGAATTTTAAAAATTCACCTTTTTTAAAAATGTACCTGCTATTTAGAAATATTTTCAAATAAACAGAAAGAGTTTTCTTGAATTTCGAAAAATAGACATAAAAAGAAAATTTAGAAAAAACTTTTCTATAAGCAATATAAGAAGAAATATATAGACTAAATAGTGTGCATTTCACCAAATCTATTTTCTTAAAACTAGATAAAAATGAAGCTTTGATTTTAGAGTACAATCGCTCATAAAATTCAGTGTTAAGTATCGGCACTTGCGTCACCTCTATAACTATCTATATGTAATAATATGTACGAAATACAGCCACATGAATGCTCTGGCAACACTGTAAAGGTGACGAACAACAAGGTTTAAGAAGACGAATAAAAAGCACACTTTGTAATTTGAAACGCGTGAATACACACCATTCAGAACACATGTTGTCTGCAAATTTTCTAAGGGCCTATTTCTCATGTTGTTGTTTTTGCAAATCTAGGTGGATTTGCTGTATTTGCTTTGATCATGTTCAATGCTAACCATCTAGATGAATTTCGTAGCAATCTACTTCAACCTCATTGATTTCAAAACCATCTACATGCTAATGCAAATTAAGTATTTTTATGTATCCGCGTATATGGTCACACAGAAAAAATATTTGAAAACAAAAAACAACAGCTGCTTAGAACAGTAAAGTCTGAATTGTTATTAAGTAAACCAAAAATGGAAAATATTGGATGTGCCTTTAATATACAAGAACACCTGCAGACATTGCTGAAATTACAGATGCACATCCTGATTTCCCTAGTTCATTGCTTAAGCTAAGTTTACACATCCAAATAATTTGGCTAAACTTTGATAAAAATAGCCATGATTGAAGATTTTACAGGATTGAAAACTTAAACTATGGTTCTACGCAATAAATACGCAAATAATTTGATCAAATATGGCCGGAAAGTTCCACAGTTTGGCCTATATAGCCCAATTTTCATGAAAATTTGTCCAAATTTGTCAAAAAAAACCATCTCCTTCTCTGTAAAATTCTTGCTTTAAGCGTAGTACGGAGACGCTGACAATTTTTGATGGTGCCCATCTAATTACATAGCTCAGGAAATCCGCTCACGAAAATTCTCAGAGCGCATTGTCAGAGCGAGTACGGAGCAACCAACAATTCGCTATGACAATTTGCGTGGACCTGCCAACTTGTTTTTTTGAAAACAGCTGATAAATTGTCGAAGGGGGTCTGCAAATTATGAAACTTGTTTGATAATTGTCAGATTTCGTGACCGCAATTAAAAAATGGATGCAAAAAAAAACAAAAAAAAAACCATACAAAAGTCATTTGGAGAACTTTACGGAGGACGAACAAGCGGCGTTAATCAAAGCGGTTGAGTTTCAATCCATTTTATGGGATTTGACTAACAAAACGCATTTCGATACCCGCAGCTGCATCACTTGTGGCGGAGAATCCTTCTCTGTATGCTTCTCCCGGCATGCCATTTGCCCAATGTATGCATTCCACCCGAGTCTAAACCTTCGCAGTCTCCATAGCCCACGGAACGGCCCTATAGCTAACGGCCAAGCAGCCCTAAGCTGAAGTCTTCACAGCCCATTATAGTAGTGGCTCCTTCGGCTTACTGTGGTAGCTTCCGTTGCTACTGTTGTGGCCACCTTTAAATCCGTATTCACCTAGTTTATCCTCCTCTAATAGGCCCGGCGAGTATGCAAAAATTGTCAGCGTCTCCGTACTACGCTTTAATTTTTAAAATTGGAGCGCAATAAAAAAAACAATACTCAGCCGAGTGCAAAGGTGCTGCCAACTTAGCATTATACCATTCCAGCCCTCCCGGTGTGACCGTGGCGCAAATGCCCGAATTTATAATCAACCTACATGAGACAACCAATTACACAAGAACCATCTAGTTACAAAATCTAGATGGATTTCGATTTAAGCAAGAACATGAACATGAGAAAACGGCCCTAAAAGTGCTTAAAGTGAGCATTATTCAAGTCAACTCTTTAGACGTGAAGCTTCAAAATTGGGCTAAGGCGCCATTCCATACGTTATTCGTTGAGTGTAAAAATACCGGGTTCGATTCCCAGACAGATCTGACCAAAATTATTGTTTGGTTTTATAAAAGACAAATAAACCAAGTCGGGTGGGGTGGGTGGTTAGTTTGAAGTTGTTGTACAGCGAGATTGTCTCTAATCCTATGGAATTAAGGGGAGATTCTCCAAGTGGAGTCTGTTTTTTTGACCTTTTTAAAAAAAAATCTTATTTGAAAAGGCAGAGTTTTCAGATTAACGTAAAGATTCAAGAAAACAAAAAAATTTTTCTGCTGCGATATGAGGGCTGTTCAAAAAGGTTTCGGCCGTCAAAGTGGGGGGTCCAAAAAAAAAGGTTTCGCGTCTCCACGTTGTCTGAAATGACAAGTAAAAACGGGGTTATAATCAGTATAAATGTCATTCTGGTCTGACCCTCGAATAAAATTTTGTGATTTTTTTTGACAAAATGGCGGCCATTGAAAAATGAAATAAGTGTACAAAAAAATAGTAAAAAATTTTTTAAAATTATGATTGAGGGTCTGACCAGAATGGTGACAGTTCTGCGTCGATTTCACTTAGTTTCATCAAAATCGGTTCAGTGTAACTGGAGATATCAAGCGTGGTTTCGAGATAAATGCGTTTAAAGTTTGAAGTAATTATTTTGCAGAAATGGTAACAATTCTGCGTCGATTGCATTTTGTTTCATCAAAATCGGTTTAGTAGAACTGGAAAGAAAAGTGGCTAGGCAGTCCGAAAAAGTTGTTTTGAAAGTAACCAAAAATATTACAGATATTATATACTTTCAGATATTAGTCGATAGGACGATTTTAACGATTTTTAAATCCGAGTAGCATGCCACTGCTTGCTCTTCCTCTTGTACAGTAGCGAACTGCTGGTATCCATTTCAGAACGTATTCTTTAAGTTTGGCGTTTACATGATCAGATTCGGCTTCTAAGAAGGCTTCGTATAGCGCAAACACATCAAAGGAGGTTATGTATTCAAAAAAGTCGTTAAAAATGCATTTCCGCGCCAAACCTGCTACATTATATGACAGAACTTTTAATTTCATAGATAATAATAATATTTGGGACAACATGGTTCAATACTTTATTGGGACTGCTATTTAGTTTTTTGAAGGGAGCTAATTTTTAAGGGCATCATAAGACATAACGGACATATCCAACTCCTTTCCAAATATTTCCCTTAGTTTAGATTCTGCATTCGCTCCCTGACACATAAGTATTTTAATGTTGTTAAATGCCATCCAATTACCCTCGATGTTAATGCTATCATTTTGGACATTCACTTTCTTGGCGCTATCGATAGCATTGAGGCGATTCTTTAAGACGAGAAGAATTGATTTATTTTACTGCCTTTCCGTAGTTAGATCCTTTTCTATAAATATTCTTGTTCCTCTTAACTTTGGAGCTGATTTTCTAACTTTTTCAGCCATTTCCTGAGTTTCGAGCTGCACACAGCGGACCTTCCTCATCTTCAAAAAAGACTGTTTTAAGCTCTACTTGCCATTCTGCCTTCTTTAGATGCGGCCGCAGCTCTAGTTTCTGAGCGGCTCACGCAGCTTGAGCATTGTGTAGGATAGCCTTCGATAATTATCGATTAAAAATAGATTAATAATCGATATCGATCTGAGGCGACAACAAGAACCAGCCATTATTTCTCAGCTTTATTTACTCGAAATTTATTTACTCAAAAATTACTCGTTTTAGCGAAGACATTGTTCGACAAAAAAGGCTATATCTTCTAAAGTATTTCGAATTTCAAAAAATCCTTTTAGGGCGATATTCTCAAATATCCAAGCTATAAAAAAATGAAAAAAAAAAATTTTCCACATGGAGAATCCCCCCTTAAGAACGGAGTAGCAGCTACCGGCATATCCAGCCTTTGTAAATAATTTAGCCTTCCGTACCAATCCAAAGCGTTATGTTCTCTATTTCGAAGCTATCCACAATGTGAGAGGATCTGTTTATAAACCTGATCCAAAATCATTAAAAATATGTTCTTGCACACAAAACAATATCAACTCAAAAAATAGTTCTTAAAGTGAGAACAATGGGCGTATTCAGCAGGTAATCCCGATTAGCGATTACCGATTTACAATTTGCGATTGCTGATGAGTCTCTGCTGAATGGAATTGATTGGAGACTTTAAGATATTCTGTGGCCTTAGTACTTTTTACCAATGGATAACACTCACACAAAATCATAAATATTTATGGATTTGTTAAATAGAAAATGTCATATGAATGTCTGCACAAAGTTAGGCTGACCCAGCAATCGTCAACCAATCATACATTTTGTTCGATTTCTATTCAACAAACCTAATTGTCAAATTTTCCAATCCCAATCGGCAATCACTGTATTCAGCAGGTAAAATCGGCAATCATAAATCACAAATAGTAAATCGGAATTAGCTGCTGAATGTAGGGCCCATTCATTGTATTACAAATCAGTACACCCGTTCTTGCAATGTTTTTGTTACGTTTGAGTTCATCTTAAAAACATCGATAGTTTGAACCAGGGCAACACATATCGATTTCGGCTACGGTTACGGTCATTAAAATCAAATTTTTTCGGTTATGGTTATCTGTTTTTATTTCGGTCCGGTTGCGATACGGTTACAAAGTAAACGTTACGGTTACCGGTTTCGATCCGGTTAAATATACAAATTAATTTAAAAGAAAATTTGTTAATATCAGCTAATTATTCCATTTAATTATTTAATTAATTAATTAATTTCTTCTATTACCGTTTGCGATTCGTTTCCTGAAATTGTTAAACCTTACCTCTTTCAATGTCTTGATACCTTAAACCAGGGCACAGTGTAAGATTTTGCCAATCTAGGGGGACTTTTAGCAAAAGTTGAACTATTTTTGAAGTCGATGAACTTTAAGCAGCACTTTTGGAAATGTTCAACTGTTACGAAAACATAATTTTTTTGAAAAAATGTCTAAAAGTAAGTGTATTTTTTCATATTTCCCTTTTTTGGAGGAAAAAAACTTACATTATTCTATCGTATTCTATCCAATCAGAGCATACATCATTCGCAGGCATTCATTCTGATTCAGAATCGGAAATAAAATCTTGCCCATATTTTGCCCAAAGACCTTCAATTTAGAAATGAGTGAAATAAGCCGTGCTGCATTTTTCGAGCTTTGGTCAAAGAACATAAAAACACATGTAAAGCACGCAGTGATGGTGTTTGGCAATGACATTGATCACTCCAAATGGAAATTACACATGACTAAACTGTCTTTTGAGTTTCAAAACAGATTTGACAAATCTAGGAGAGATAAAGCCAGATTTCTTACTCATAATGCAAGTTGGCTTCAGGTCACATTAAATGCCAAAGACTATCGCATTGATGTCATTGCTTCAAGCACTTGCCCTTATGATAGACAGTAAATTATCAATGCACCAATACAATACCTTGAGGCAGCATACAAAAATTGTCTGTCCAAAATTGTATCCATGTTATGATCTCGTTAAGAAGTCAAAAATGTTATGCTATCCTACTGGTATAAAAATAACAGAATCTTATGCTGAAATAAGTTTACAATCCCTTATTGATCATACCGTAAAACGGTTGATAAGTGCTCAAGAAGACATTTTTGAGTCGCTGTCTCCACTAGACGATGTACATGTGTACATAATAAAACAATAATAAAATGGGGATGCGATGTAGCTGAACAGAGCCAATACAAACAAAAAGCTACAGAGGATATGTCAGATGGCACAAAATCTTATATCATGGAAAGGAAATTATTTCTACCTGCATCCTTCTCATTGGCAATTTCTCAGAGGAAGCCCAGGAGGCAAGAAATAAGGAAGTGCGAAGTTTTCGTGAACATTTCACTAGGAAAACTTCGCGCGTACACACAAATACTGATCTCATGCACAGGTTACTGATATCATCCTATCCATTTATAGCAAGTTTGCGAGCATCACCAAAAACTAGACACTTAGAGCTTCCAAAAGATATGATCCAGCTCTTATCACAAGATGGATACAGTGACGACAGCTGTGACTCGAATTCGGAGTCGGACTAGCTTGGCAAAACAATTTAGTAAAATTTTTCTTTGAAGTTTGAATTGTTACCATTTAAAAAAAAAATATCTTAAAAATATAAACCAAAGTTTTATTGTTTTTCTAATCAATTATCTTCAATATAAAACCTTATTTTCAGTTGTTCAGCTTATAACATCGAAGTAACAGCTAAAAGCATGAGCATATAACCAAAATCGTACATTTTCAAAAAAAAAAAAAAAAAATTGTCTCCAAAAGTTAAAATAAATATTTTTAAGTTTTCAAAAATTATAACAAAAAATACGAAAATAGTTAAAAGTTTCGAAAAATTTTGTTTTATATTTTTATTGGGGTTTGTATCTTTAAAAAAGCAGTTTTTTTCATATTTTGTACGCCCCGTAAAGTGCCACGCCCATTTTTTTATGTCCAACATAATCTTTGGGCTTAATAGAATATTCACTCCAAATTTCAAGCTGATATCTCAAAAAATACGACTCCTACTGATTTAAGTCCCCCTAGATTGGCAAAATCTTACGCTGTGCAGATGTTCCTTTGTGGTTTTGGCTAAACTGAAGCAATATCACTGTTGCATGTAATTGGCAATTTTGTTTCCGGCGAGTCATTTCTTGGAAATCAAAACTTTTACGTATTCCGATAGATCGAACTCAGGAACTAGAACAAGCCTGACAATTTTGTGCCGCCAATTTCACAACACCTCTGTATATATGTGCTTATGTACCTATATGTTTTAAGTGAGTCATTTATTGCATGCTTACAGCAAATTGTTTAGTACGCAGAGCGCATGTTCTAGAGCAATTTGTAGAGGAGAGAAGGAGAGTTGCAATCGAAAAGTCAGCAAGACCAAATAAATGAGAGCTTTATCGCTCGTTAACTAAATTTTCTAAACTCATTGAATGAAATTCTGACAATGTGTCTATTACTGCTGCCGAAACCTAGTATCTATGCATGTGTACATGTGTTTTGCTATTGATGGGCACATTTCTTAGCGATGAGAGCCTGGCCCGTTAGATAGTCATGGTTAGTGTACAAGTATTTTCGCGACTTTCACAGACGATAATGAAATATTGTTCAAAAATAAACTCAAAATTAGAAAGAAACTCTGAAAACTGAGCACAATTCAACCATTCTGAAACGGTTTGATCGGGTGCGGAACCATACTTTCATAATACCAAGATACACAGCTTAAAGCTTAAATAATTTATATCTTGTTTTGTAAACGAAATTAACAAAAGTTTCAAGAAACAACGCTATCGCTTTTTGAGTGATTGCAATCGAATTTAACTGGCAGTTTCTAAGCTCGCTCAAAACGTTCAAGCTTTTGCACTTAGCAGCTTAAGCCTAAAATCTTAAGCATCACAATCAATAAGATGATGGCATTTATAGCTAGTCTATTTTTGATTTCATTGCTTTTTGCGGTTCCCAACTGATTAAAGTAAGGAGAGGCAGTTGCCAATCAGGCTGGTACTGAAAATTGTACCGGGAGGTTCATGAAACATTACTGTATAGACAGTACAATGCATAAGTTGTTTACAGTTTCGGACCTCGAGCCAGCTAAATTCTCTATTATTAATTAAATTCTTTGAATTATTTTTCTGAACTTCTTTTGAGCCGCTGTTTCTTGTCCGGAAAAGTACGAAACTCTCATCTAAACCACCCTAATAACAAATTTCAGCTTCTAAGCTTAAGTAACTTTAGAGTTATGGCTCTGAACCCCTTTTTAGCAATCATGCCCTTACTTTTATTTGTATAAACTTCGCTTTAAATCGCTAATTTATGCTACTTATTTTACAGGATCAGCGATTTAATTGTGAAATTGATTCTTTAACCGGCTACCGCACCAAGGCATTGCTGTGCATGCCCATCAAGGATTCAGCGGGCGATGTAATTGGTGTGGCGCAGGTCATCAACAAAATGAATGGCGAATGCTTCTCTGAAATTGATGAAAAGGTGAGTGCAACGAGCTTATTCTTTTGTTCTGGCTCAAAGAGCTTAACCCACATATGAGCTCAGCTGGATGATGCCTGCCAGTGCAAATTGCCTGCATTATTAAACAAAAGGCTTTGGGATTATCATCATCTTCATGTTTAATCCTTTTGACAGGTCTTTGCCTCGTATCTGCAATTCTGTGGCATTGGACTGCGCAATGCCCAACTGTTTGAGAAATCTCAATTGGAAATTAAGCGAAATCAAGTGCTTTTGGACTTGGCACGCATGATATTCGAGGAGCAGAGCACCATTGAGCATATGGTCTTCCGCATACTTACCCACATGCAGAGTCTTATACAGTGTCAGCGTGTGCAGATCTTGTTGGTTCATGAGGCGGACAAGGGAAGTTTCTCGCGGGTCTTTGACTTTGAGGCGAATGACCTGAGCGAAGAGGAGGCCACGTCACGTACCAGTCCGTATGAGTCGCGTTTTCCCATCAATATAGGCATAACAGGACATGTGGCCACCACGGGAGAGACGGTGAATGTGCCCAATGCGTATGAGGATGATCGTTTTGATGCAAGTGTCGATGAGAATTCCAGTTTCAAGCATCGTTCCATACTGTGCATGGCCATTAAGAACTCACTGGGACAGATAATAGGCGTAATACAGCTGATCAACAAGTTCAATGAGTTGGTGAGTGAAAGTAGAAGGTAATTTAAATTTTATATTTTAAAATTTTATTGTTTTTTTTTCCAGGATTTTACCAAAAACGATGAAAACTTTGTGGAGGCATTTGCCATCTTCTGTGGCATGGGCATACACAATACACACATGTACGAGAAGGCCATAGTGGCCATGGCCAAACAGAGTGTGACACTGGAGGTGCTTAGCTATCATGCCTCGGCCACCATGGATGAGGCGCATCGTTTACGCGTAAGTTTAAGTCCCCCCCGTTGGGCATTTAAATGCTTAATTTTATTAGCTTTCACTTAATTTGTACATAGCAAAAGGTCACCCAACCAACCACTTGGCTCTGTTAATTTTTATGCCCAGCCATAAATTGTCCACTTCTCCCTCCTCACCTGGCCCACTTTTTTTTGTTGTTGTTCTTCTGTTTTAGCTACAGGTTTTTATTATTTTTGCGTGACAGTTACACCCCCAGCACAAATTTCTCTAGCCTGTGCCGTCGGCCAGCGTGTTGACAGTTGTAATTAGTTTGTTCTCACAAGTATGACAAAAAAAAAAAAAAAAAAAAAAACTTTTTGCTCTAGAGAATTGTTAGCTGGCAGTTAAACCTATTTCTCCTGGTGCTACTGCTCCTCCTTCAAGTCTTCACATCTGTCTCTCTCTGCCTTTCCGCCTCAACACTTTTCGTAATTATGCTGGCAAAATTATGACCGCCTGTCGAGTTGGTTATTAATTTTAATTAAAATTATGCCATTCTAGGCGACACTTTTACGAGTTGAAGAAAGCGAAAGCCAAGCGTTTATAACATTACAGCACTGGTCAGTTGCTGCTGGACATTTCCTTCTTATTCTCTTTTGATAAACTTTACGGCTTTTGTGGCTAATAGACCACAATTTTGCATTTTCTGACAGCAAAACAGATGAAGGTTGAAAAAGGGATTTTTGTATTAATTTTCATGGCACGTGTTTGAGTTGAGAAAGGATGTAACAGAAATTAAAAGCAGAAGTTATAGGAAACTGTAGGAAAAAGTAGCCACAGGAATTCTAGTGCATTATAATTACAAAATCGTATAACCAAAACCAGACTAAAACATGACCAGAAATTTCTTTAGAGAATTGAAAATCAAAATAAAATGGCACCAGGCGAGGATGGAGTTGACAATAGGATCATCAAAGCGCTCCCAGTAAAAGCGGTGCTTATAACTTCACATTTGAAAATGCACTTCTAGCAGTGTTTGCATCGTTGGAGTTTCCATTTCCATTCTGCTTTGGCTTATCCACATGTAGGCCCATTTCCTTCCACAACCTCCTTTGAATATTTTGTTTTCTAACTATTAATTCCGCCTTTTCTTGTGTATCTCTTATTTGCCATTTTTTTAAACCGATTCTGTAAGAGATTTTGAGTACAAACTCGAAAAACCGTATCCACGCGTGGAGTGGACTTATGCCATATTGTAAGCTTCCAGTTTTTGGCTTGAATAAAGGTGAACAAATATTGGTAGTCTCCATAAAAGTTTTCGGGCTGGCACCACAAATTGGACACAATTGGCAAGATTTTGTTCCTGTTATTATGCTTAAAACCTTAGTTATCAAGGTCATATATAGATCATAAGTTACCACGATATTTCTCTCACCTAAAATTGTACATAAGAAAAGGGGACAAATTTTGTATTTGAGCGTCCAAATTTTTTTTCTCTGAAAGAATATGTTCCTTGGTTTCCTTAACAAATTCTAGCTTAAGGGGCCTACAAAACCTGATAGACTGAGGGGTTGGATTAAGCCACAAAACAGTTTTAAGATCAACAATTTAGTTTTAGTGGTATTATGGTTGTGACGAATAAGGATTGATCAATGGAATGTGGTTCGCCATCTATAAATCTCTGTTTATATATACTTTGTCCAGTCGTCCCGTCGAATCCATAACTTGCGATTAGCTTTACATTTTTTATATTTGGATACTGCTTGAATACTTCTTCTTGGAAAAGGATGATGCGGCCAATAGTGTAATCCAACAGGTTTTGTATAGAGACTTCAGCTGCATTTATGTTTTGCCTCTCTAACTTTGTTGTAACTCGGATACAAATCGCAAGATCGACTTTTATTTAACTTCCGAATGTTGTTATATTGACTTTTAGTCAAAGAATTTTCGAGTAAAAATGCTACCGCCTCATCCGGAGCTAAAGGTACTGGTATAGAACAATGTTTTTTCGGCTCATGAGAATTACACAAAGTCGTTCTCAACGCAAGTGCCTTATATTTTTCATCCGACTTTTCCGCTGAAAGTGCTGCCGCATGTACAAGAAGATTTGTGTTGTTTTCTTTGCTTGTCTGCGAGATCAGATGCCAATTTCCTCTTCAGTCGTGTTCCACCGTTGTTGTATGCCACACGTGGACGTCGCACTGGATTTATAGTTGATGTGCTATTTACTACGAAGACCATGCTCGACGATAGCCATTTTTAATTTCTTGCCTTGAATGTTCGAACATTTCGAGCGCTTTTTGCCAACCTTTTCTTCAAGTAAATCTCAAAGTTTTTAATTTTTGTGTCAACTTCGTTTCTCTTGTCTGTGCTCACTGCATGCTCCTTAAGCTGCTCAAAAATCCAGCTTGAAATTGCACGGGCATTTCGGTTGTTTTCAACCCATGCATCAAACAGCGTTGCATGGTTGAACTCCAACTTAACTGCAAATATAAATATATAATAATAAGCATTAATAACACGATGACAAATACACTTTAAGGTCTAACTCCTCATATTTACTTTTTGTCAGAAATTGTCAGAAAGTTAGTTTATACTCCACAATTCACGGGCACGTTGGTTAGGTGTTTTTTTTTCTATATAAGGACATAACCAAACGATAAATAGAACAACATTTACCAAGAACAACACACAATTTGTTTGAAAATTCAAATTCTACATACCTTTGCCTTTAATTTCCATATTTTACATTCAATTTTTATTCACGGGTTGATGAATGGCACAAGCTTACAGTAGAGTGACCGTTTCTCGTTATTTTTACCACAACAAGCAGCTGACCGAACACTTGACTTTGCAGCCCTGCAAAAAATCCGGGGATGCACTGATAGCAAAACGCTTAGGGCCGTTTTCTTATGTTGGTGTTTTTGCAAATCTAGGTGGATTTGCTGCATTTGCTTTGCTCATGTTCAATGCTAACCATCTAGATGAATTTCGTAGCAATCTACTTCAACCTCATTGATTTCAAATCCATGTACATGGTTATGCAAATTAAGTATTTTTATGTATCCGCGCATATGGTCACACTGAAAAATATATGAAAACAAAAAACAACTGCTGCTAAAAACAGTTAAGTCTGAATTGTTATTAAGTAAACCAAAAATGGAAAATATTGGATGTGCCCTTAATATACAAGAACACCTGCAGACATTGCTGAAATTAGAGATGCACATTCTGATTCCCCTAGTTCATTACTTAAGCTAAATTTACACATCCAAATAATTTGGCTAAATTTTGATAAAAATAGCCATGATTAAAGATTTTACAGGATTAAAATCTTAAACTATAGTTCCACGCAATAAATACGCAAATAGTTTGATTAAATATGGCCGAAAAGTTTCACAATTTGGCCTATATAGCCCAATTTTCATGAAAATTTGCACAAATTATATACCTGTGTGAACATAAGATTCGACCTACTGCTTAATCTCCCATCATAGTAACAAGTCGTTCCAAAAGAAAAACCTTCTCCTTCTCTGTAAAATTCTTGCTTTAATTTTTAAAATTGGCGCGCAATAAAAAAGACAAAATTCAGCCGAGTGGAGAGGTGCTGCCAACCTAGTATTAGACCATTCCAGCCCTCCCGGTGTGACCGTGGCGCAAATGCCCGAATTTATAATCAACCTACATGAGACAACCAATTGCGCAAAAACCATCTAGTTGCCAAATCTAGTCTTAGTGAGAAAAAATTTTTTGTTTTCAAGTATTTCGTTCTTAAGGTCGTTGAAAATCAATATTAAAAGTTTTCAAACAAATTTGAAAAATTTGGTCAAAATCTGATGACTATATCTTATGGCTGCCATAGGACCGATCGTTCGGAAAATGAGTCTTAGTGAGAAAAACTTTTGTGTTTTCAATTTTATCCTTCGGCGATTGTTAACTTGATATGTTTTCAAAAAGAAACGCGAAATTTGGTCGAAATCAAATGTTTATCTGTCGGAAAATGGGTTTTAGCTAGAAAAATGTTTGATTTTTTTGTAAGCGTTCTTAAACTCTGACATTTTAAAACCAGCATTTGCAAGGGTATAAAAACTTCGGCACAGACGAAGTTAGCTGGGCCTTCACGTTTTTATTACTCATAGGTGTTCTAAAAAGTCTTTCAAAAGTGACTGCTCTTTGAATTTTAGCAGCCTCACCTTCTACGTACATACCCTGCCATCATTTTATGATATTTCTGATCAGAAATGATATGTACTTTTGTTAGGAGAACATGGTACCCTATTGCTTCTATCAAACTTATTTCTACAATATTATCGCAATTTTATACTTTCAGCGACTTCGTGTACCCTCGGCTGTACATTTTCGTTTACATGATTTCAAATTCGATGATATTCACTTTGAGGATGATGACACGCTGAAGGTAAGCTGTGCCCTCGAAACTTTCAAAGCAAAAAAAAAACTTTTTTTTAACACGTTTTCATTTATTGATCCTTAGTCCTGTTTGCGCATGTTTCTTGATCTCGATTTTGTGGAACGTTTTCATATCGATTATGAGGTTCTGTGTCGTTGGCTTTTGAGCGTTAAGAAAAATTATCGCCATGTTACCTATCACAATTGGCGGCATGCCTTCAATGTGGCCCAAATGATGTTTGCCATACTGACGGTAAGTTGAATTGCTCAAGTTTTAAGTATACTTCCAACTAACTTATTCCCGGCTTATTTCAGACCACTCAATGGTGGAAAATCTTTGGTGAAATTGAATGTTTGGCTCTGATTATTGGCTGTCTGTGTCACGATTTGGATCATCGAGGGACTAACAACTCCTTTCAAATAAAGTAAGTTTGAATATAAGTAAATAAGCCACAAGATTCGAATGATTTTTTTGATCATATTATAGAGCTTCCTCACCCTTGGCGCAGCTATATTCCACCTCTACCATGGAGCATCATCATTTCGATCAGTGTCTAATGATTTTGAATAGTCCTGGCAATCAAATTTTGGCCAATCTATCATCAGATGATTATTGTCGTGTGATTCGAGTATTGGAAGATGCCATTTTATCCACTGATTTGGCGGTATATTTCAAGTGAGTTGGACACTAAAGTTAAAAGAAGAGTTTACAGTTAATTTGTGTTTTGATTATAGAAAACGTGGTCCCTTTTTGGATAGTGTGAAGCAACCAATGAGCCATTGGGTGGATGAAGAGCCGCGTGCGTTGTTGCGTGCCATGAGCATGACTGTCTGTGATTTGTCGGCCATAACCAAGCCGTGGGAGATTGAGAAGCGGGTGGCCGATTTGGTTAGCTCAGAGTTCTTTGAGCAGGGCGATATGGAGAAGCAGGAGCTTAATATTACGCCCATTGTAAGTCAAATAACCAAGCGGAAATATGTTGGCGGAATTATGACGCTATGCTGATTTGAATCCTAAATTGCAAAGTGAAAATTAAGAAATTTTTCAAATGCGACATTATTCCGCCGGCAAAATGTTCAAAATGTGGGCGGTCGGTGTGTCTAAATTGTACATTTTTTGCGGAAGTGAAAACTTAGAAATTATTTTAGGTGACATTATTCCGCCGGAAAATTGATTTAAGCGGAGATATGCGAATTATATTCCTAAATCGCAAAGTGAAAATTAAAAGCAAAATAATTCCTCCCGCAAAATGTTTTAAGTGAAGATATGAAGGCGAAATAATGTCGTTACGTCAATTCAATCTCTAAATCGCAAAGTTTTTACGGAAGTGCAAATTGAGAAATTTTTTTTATCGACATAATTCCGCCGGCAAAATGTTTTAAGTAAAGATATGAAGGCGGAATAATGTGGCTACTTCAATTCAATCTCCAAATCGTTAAGTTTTTACGGAAGTGCAAATTGCGAAGTTTTTTAAGCGACATAATTCCGCCGGCAAAATGTTTTAAGTAAAGATATGAAGGCGGAATAATGTGGCTACTTCAATTCAATCTCCAAATCGTTAAGTTTTTACGGAAGTGCAAATTGAGAAATTTTTTAAGCGACATAATTCCGCCGGCCAAATGTTTTAAGTGAAGATATGAAGGCGGAATAATGTGGCTACTTCAACTCAATCTCTAAATCGCATAGTTTTTACGGAAGTGTAAATTGAGAAATTTTTTAAGCGACATAATTCCGCCGGCAAAATGTTTTCAGGGAAGATATGTCGCTTCAGAAATGTCAGATTGCCATTTTAAAATCCAAATCGCTTAATATTTGCGGAATTTTAAGTAGAAAAATATTTTAAAACGACATAATTCCGCCGGAAAAATTTTCTGATCATAGTTATATAGCCGCCAGAAAAGTGTGTTTAGAGAAGATTTTCTGATTTAATCTCTTAATCGCAAAATCTTTGCGGAAGTTAAATTAGGAAATTTTTAAAAGTGATATAATTCCGCCTGAAAAATGTTTTGAGCAATGATATATTGGCGGAATAATGTCGGTTTGACCATTTAATGTCTAAATTGTATCATTTTTGAGGAAGTAAAAGTTGAGAAATTTTTTTAACGACATAATTCCGCCGGCAAAATGTTTTAAGTGGAGATATGAAGGTGAAATAATGTCGCTACGTCAATTCAGTCTCTAAATCGCATAGTTTTTACGGAAGTGCAAATTGAGAAATTTCTTAAGCGACATAATTCCGCCCGCAAAATGTTTTCAGGGAAGATATGTTGGTGCTGAAATGTCAGTTTGCCAATTTTAAATCCAAATTGCTTAATATTTGCGGAAGTTTAAGTAGAAAAATATTTTAAAACGACATAACTCCGCCGGAAAAATGTTTTTAACAAAGTTATATTGGCGAAATTATGTCGCTTGGCCAATTTCATCTACAAATTGTTAAATTTTTGCGGAAGTGAATGTGAAAAAATATTTTAAAGCGACATAATTCCGCCAGAAATATGTTCTGAGAGGAGATTAATTGGTTTAATCTCTAAATCGCAAAATCTTTGCGGAAGTTAAAATTCTGAAATTTTGTTAAGTGATATAATTCCGCCGGAAATGTGTTCTGAGCAATGATATATTGACGGAATAATGTCGGTTTGACCATTTAATGTCTAAATTGTAACATTTTTCAGGAAGTAAAAGTAGAGACATTTTTTAAAGCGACATAATTGCGTCGGAAAATGTTCCGAACAAAGATATATTGGCGGAATTATGTCGCTTTGCCAATTTAATTTGTAAATCGCTAAAGCTTTGTGGAAGTGGAAGTTGAGAAATTTTGTAAAGAGTCATAATTCCGCCGGAAAAATGTTCTGAGCGGAATTTTGACGCTCTAAATCTCTAAATCGCAAAATCATTGCGGAAGTGGAAGTTGAGAAATTTTTAAAGAGTCATAATTCAGCCGGAAAAATGTTCTGAGCAGAGATAAATTTGATGGAACTAGGTTGCTTTGCCAATTTAATCACTAAATCGCAAAAAACTTTGCGGAAATAAAAGTTAAGACATTTTTTGGAGTAACTAATTCCGCTGAAAAAATGTTTTGAACAAAGATATGCTCGTATTGGAAGAATTATCTCGCTTTGGCAGTTTAATCTTTAAATAGCTAAATTTTTGCTTAAGTAAAATATGAGAAATTGTTTAAAGTAACACAATTCCGCCGAAAAAGCGTCTGTTCATAGAAATATTAGAGGAATTAAGTCACTTTAATCTCTAAATCGCAAAATGTTTGAAAATTG